>JACJUM010003272.1:6016004-6073392 GCA_020976665.1 Heortia vitessoides | reverse complement strand
ATATATATAGTTGACTGACTGACCTATCAACCCAGAACCTAAACTTTGTTGTTTTTAAGTTATTCGAATGAAATTCAGTTTGAAGGTTCTTCATTGACAGTCAAGAAACATATGCAACATATTTTTTCGACAATCATCCCTTAAGAGAGCAAAAGGTGGGTGCAAAATTAATATGAACGTTCTACAACTTAAGTGAAAAACCTGCTAGTTATTAATAAAACCCCTTGAACAAGTTGCAACAGCAGTGATCATTTTGTGTGACATAGAATCTATGTTCCGATTTGTGGGCTGATAAAAGCAATACAATAGCTCGTTAAATCTGACGTCATGTCTTATGGTTTTAAGGCGGGCGGTGACCCAACATGTACCCAACTGCATTGAATACGAGGGTGTTTGCATTCAGCTGAAGAAAGAGAAGCGCACCGACTCCCTGCAGACACTTCGTCGGCTACCGCGTGCCATTACATTACCTGTGCGAGAGCATGTGCCGCGCGAGGAGCTGTTTGCCGGCGAACTCCTTGCTGCACACGTCACAGACACACTTCGCCGCCGCCTGCAGGACTCTTTCGCCCCCTACCGCCACTTCTTCCATACCGTGCTTCTTCACCAGATGCGTCAGCCTTGTTTCTGTAACAATGGCCAGTATACTAGTAGATAGATCTCGCTGCGGTCCTGAAACTTGCAGTTCCAGAAACAATTAGGGATAGGATCGCTTATTAACGAGCGGCCTTGCCTATTCCTCTGGTGACTATGGAATCGACGTCTAAGTAATCAGGATCAGGTTCGTTCAAAAATAGAAGATTGGTATGTCTACTACCAGTCTGGCCTTCTGTCGTCGTAAGAAATCGTACATTAGATAGGCTTCATACAAAGGTGGGTACGCTGGTCAGCTCAGAATTGTTGAAAATACTTAAACTATTCTATGAATGTCTACATAAGGTAGACCTCTTACAAAGGTAGTCTGCATTGGTACCTCACTCTCATCTATTTCTGCCGCCAAATAGCAGTGTTCACATTGCTAAGTTCCTGTTCGAAGAGGGAGGAAAAGCTGGCAAATGAAATTAATGGAAAATGTGATAAGGCAAAGCGCTAGTGATAACTTTGAAATTACGAGCGTCTATATGCTCTAGGGACGCTATCACGTAGAATGTATACGTTTTTGTCGACCGGGTCATATAAAAAAATAAAGTATCACAGGACACTTACGAACGGATTTTGATGTCGGGGTGAAGTCACAGTATGAGACGTTGTGTGAACGTGACTGGTTTGCATGTAACCGATTTCCTTTCCAATACCAGGTATCGTGAGAGGCGATTGAGGAATCGAAACTGACAGAAATGGCGGTATATCCACCCGAAACAACGCAGGTTTAATACTACAGGGTGAAGACGGGCAGCATCTGGCCACCACGCTTGCCCAGCGCGGCAATTACATACAAAAATCTTTGGGAGTCCTAAGTCCACCAGTAGACTTTCTTTGGCTGATTAAACCTTGACTGACCTTTCCGCTTGAATCTGTCGTCGCACAACGGACACTGGAACAGCGATTGGTTGAAGTGGCCGACCACAATATGCGTGCGCATCGCGTCCTTGGAGCAGACGCGCGCGCCGCATTTGTTGCACACGTATCTCTTCCGGCCCTCTACCCCCTCCCGCACCACGGTGTAGTCTGCCATGTCCTCGGGCCTGATCAGGAAATCTGAAGAAAAAATATCACATGAGGTAGAACTCATACAAAAGGTTGTGTGCATTAGTACAGCCGTGAAGTACCGGCAGAGTAGAATAGTACCTCCCCTTGTACCAGGGGTCGTAAAAGGCGACTAAGGTACCAAAGCCGTGGTGGCGGTATATCCATCCGATGCAGTGCAGCTCATGTACACGGTCGGGGACGGGCAGCAGCACTCTTGTCGCGAAAGCTGCGATCTGCGGTTGCCAATACGCTTGCCCACCGCGGCAATTATGGGCAAATTTCCCCCTTTCTTAGGGAGGCCTATGTCTAGCAGTGTACTTCCAATGGCTGACGTGATGATGATAATAATTGGTTCCTCACTCTCACCTATTTCTACCGGCAAATTGCAGTGTTCGCAACGTTGGTTTCGGTTTGAAGGGTGAAGCAAAGAAATTACTGGGTAATGTGCATGCACTATTAACAACGCGCTGTTGATCCTTGTGATATTACGAGCGTCTATTGGCTGCGATGACGCTAATTATCAAGATATCTGTTTCTGGACTTTGCGAGTATCAAACGATGATCTGTCAAAATATGCAGGTTATTTTCCGTCCCTACATAGAGTCGTAGAAAGCTATAGAGCTCGCGATCTAAATTGTCATCATCATAGCAGCCATTAGAAGACTACTGCTGTATATACCTTTCCAAGAAAGACGACTTTGTGCCTATAATTTCCGCGCTAGGTAGGCGTGTTGGCAATCACTAAGCGCAGCTTTTGCGACGGATATGCTGCTGCTGCTCAACCCCGCCACCGTATACCGTCTATATTTTACATGAATAATATAGTAGAGAAACACTGAAAATTTTGGAGTTTTCCACTGTAATGTCGTAAATAAACACATTTTTTCCAGCTAACATTACAAACGTTGGCTGAATCTGACGAGATAGATCAAAATTATGTGCTACAGTATTGTACACCTTAAAAAGTATCTGAGTGTTAGAAACATATATTTAAGTAGCATGTCCGTAACACAAGTACTTTCAGCGACTTATCTCGGAGTCAGTTCAATGTATATGTGAATTTATTTATATATCGTCGACCTTGCCAAAAATGCAATCAGTAAAATTTTTGTCTGTCTGTCTGAACAACCGCTATGGAAACAAAAACTACTCAACGGATTTTAACGAAACTTGTTACAGTTATTTTTCATACCCCTAAGATGGTTATAGTATACTTTTCATACTGGCACAGGCAGGAGGCTTACTTGGCGCCTAGAGGTCACCTAGCTTCGTAAAACGAGTCGCGAGCACAGCTATTAACAATAATGTTGTGCGGTTTATATTTTTCAACAGTATTGTAGATTGACATTTATATTTCCCTACTAGAATACGAAAGTATGTCGTAAGGAAGGACATAGGCAACTTTTATATACGCAAAACGACGGAGACGCAAACGAAGTCGCGGGCAATAGCTAGTTCACAATATTTATATTAAGAGAGTGAGTGTTAGCTTGGCAGCTTAGTAAATTGGAAGTACGGTAAAAACCATTAGGTTATAAGTTTATGAAGTTAAACTAATAGATTTTAGAATCATTAGAATAGGATGCAAAATATAAACTATGACGTAAATGCTATAAGACGACGTGCGAGCAAACGAGATGGCGCGACATTTCTACTTGCAATTCGTCCTCATTCTAAAATGGCGACTGCCGTCCTACTCTTTTCATCCGAAAAAAATCATACATTCTTGTTTTTTCCTTGCTTTTGTTTAAAATCATTATATCTAATGTACAAAAGAGCTTACTATCCCGGTAAAACATTACCATCATTTAATGTTCAAGGAATAGTCCCTGGGAAATGTATGTCTCTTTGTACCTTTAAATTGAAAAAAGATTATTCTTTTACATTTTTATTCATAACTAGCTGACCCGAACTTCGTACCGCCTTAGCGTAGCTTTGATGCACTACTTTATTTTGTATAGTTGACCTATCTTAGGTATGAGTACCTATTCAATTTAAACTGGAATCTATAATATCCTCCATATATAAATTAATCCCTATTTCCCTGGTCTCGCCATATCTGAAAAGGACCTCATTTTATTAAATACAAAACAAAATATATATTTTCATAATAGTGTTTATTCCATAGGATTCAATAATTCCACTTATATTTTTACAAATCGCTATTGAACAACTTGGCATTTTGAAGTAAATAGTGAGCTTAACACCACGCGCGCTCTAGAAAACAACTAATAGCCTCTATACCCTTCACTGTTTCTCTCTATTCTAATGCTGCTGTTTCTTTAATCTAATGCTTTTTGGTACACTATATTTTTAGTTTTATGTTCTGGCGCGTAAATAAATAATGCTGATGGTTTTCCGACACGGGAATAACCAAATTGTAATATTATGTAGTCACCAAAAGTTACCAAAAATCGATATGAAGCTGTCAACTTACCGTAATTATCAAACAAAAGCGGTTATGGATGTGATGCCACAGATTACCACAGTTTTTTTTTTTTTAACTGGCTTGGCTGTTCAGCCATTCGCCAATGACGCCAATGTCAAGTTAGGGAAACAGATACTACCACAGATTACTAAATTGGATATGCGAAATTTGTATAGGTTTACTATTTGTATTATTTTCAAAAAATTATAAAATAGTGCAATAGAATTTAATTAAGTAACCACGTTTCCGAACAAACTTAATTAAGTAACCACGTTTCCGAACAAACGATGCTCTTTTAATATAGTCTATGGCTGTGAATGACGTTGACATTCGTATAAAAAAAAAATTGACATTCGTAACGCGCGTTTTTTAAAATATGCAAAATTAAATGTATACTTTTCAATATTTCTCACAGATTTTCTTAATATTTTTTTCCGTAAGACCAACCTTGGACTTCCACAAACATTTAAAAAAAAGAATTATCGAAATCGGTTCAGCCGTTCACACGTGATGCCGTGACAACGCGAAACGGGTTTCATTTTTATATATATAGATAATTAATTACTTAAAACAAAAATTGATAATTTTTTTAATTAAAAAAAATTTTTCTTATGAAATCAAATATTTCTTTGAGTTTTTCATCGTAATAGTCATAGTCAAATTGCACTCCTGGACATAGGTTTTCCAAAAAAAAAATTGGGAACTAAACCCTATAAATAATTACCGCGCTGGGCAGGCGTGCTGGCAATTGCATAGCTTTCTGTTGCATTTAAGCTATTCTGTTTCGGATGAATATATTTGCAGCCTTCGGTCTCGGAACCTCAGTCGCCAATCCAATAGCACATACATAATATTGCCGTGAGGTACCGGCAGAGTAGAATAGTATCTCCCTCTGTATCGGGTGTCGTAAGAGGCGACTAAGGTACCACAACCAACAGATTGCGGTACATCCATCCGAATCAGTGTAGCTCAAATGCACAGGGCGGGATGGGCAGCAGCATTCCCACCGTGAAGGCTGTACACTGCGACTGCCAACACGCTTGCCCAGCGCGGCAATTATGGGTAAAATTCCATTTTACTTGTCTATGGCCTATGCCCAGCAGTGGACTTCTAATAGCTGATATGAAAAGGACCTGTCGAAAACTGGGATCTTAAAGGTTATGCTTTTATGAACAGTAAAATACATTAAAAAGGGCACGACCGGCTGTTTCCAACACTGACATATGGTAGTGAATGTTGGGTATGGCAGAAGAAGCACGCGAGTAGTGTAAATGCTGTTGAAATGCAAGCACTTCGAAGTATGTATGGTGTGTGTTTGAGAGATGATTAAAGAATAGAGTGATAAAAGATCGATGTGGTGTAAAAGCTGATGTTGTGACAACAATAGAGAAAGGAATGAAAGATGAAGGAATGGTTTGAACACGTAGAAAGGATGGCTGCAACAATATATAGAGTGAAAGTGAATGAGAGATTTGGAATAGGACGTGGAATGGCTGACGTGATGAATAAGAAAATTCGATTTCCGGAAAAACATTTTCTATTTATCAATCTAAGGTGTGGTAACCGTTTTGTTCATTTTCCGCTTTTTAAAAGATACATAAACGCTACTATTTAGCTTTCCTATCCACACCAGGGTGGTGACTCTTCATATGAAACCTCAAGCTGGCTCGCTGAACGAAAGACGCGCTGCAAACATCACAACAGAACGGCCTCTCGCCAGTATGTATCCTATAATGAGACTTGTAGCACTCCTTGCGCGCGAAAGACTTCTCACAGACATCGCACTTGAAAACCTTCTCCTGGTTGTGCGTGATCATGTGATCTTGGAGGTTGGATTGCGTGTAGAACCTCTTCTTACAAATCCCACAGCACTTATTCTTCTCGTTTAAATGCACGTTCCTTTGGTGACGGATCAGTGCGCTCTGCATCAAAGTCCGCAGCCCACAGACTCCGCATGTAGGCATTTCCACGCCGTGCGCTTCGTTCATATGAAACAAATACTTCTTCCTAGCAAACCTCAAGTCACAGTGAACGCATTTCTTCTCAATGTGCACATCCATCATGTGTTCCGCCAGCGTATTCTTCCTTTTGAACTCACGTTTGCATATCGCGCACACGAATATATCGGGCGCCATTTTGGAATGGTTCGCGCGGACGTGTTGTTTCCTTTGGCTATGGTACATAAATGTCTCCGGGCAGTGGTGGCATTTGATGAACTTCTGTTTGAGATGCGACCGTATTATGTGGTAGCGTAAGTCTGATATTCGCCTGTAGGATATCTCGCAGGCTTTGCACGTGAATTGCTTGTCTCCCTTCGGTGTTGTGGTGACGTATGCTTCCACGGAGTCACCTATGAACAAAGGAGATCGTTAATACTGGCGCACGCACTTCTTCGTCTATTTTCTTTTTTTTTTTTTTTGGAATGGAGTTTCTAATCGATTATCCATCTTGGAAATATGTTGCAGATGTCAACAGTAGTGTGTCGCCATAGTAGATAAACGATCTTCTTTATTTCAGTACATATTATTGATAAATCTAAAGGCTTTTGATAAATCTAATTATAAAGAGGAAAATTTTAATTTGTTTGTTTCGGATAAACTCAAAAACTACTAGGCCTTTTTAATTTTAAACCTTCTACCATTAGAGAGCTACTTCTTTAACATATGTTTTATTTAGCAATGTTATATTTAAACCAAAAAATATAGACTAAAATAGAACTACGCAAACATGATATGTATTATTGTAGGTACGTTTGTAACAAATAATTTAAGCATTACTGAACTTATTCCACTAATTTAACTCATTCTACTTAATACTTATTAATAGAAAATGACATTATCAATTGTCTTCAGGTATCAGCAGAATAGAATAAATAGAACCACCCTCCAGGTGTCGTAAGAGGCGAATTAAAAATCAGAACCGATGGCGGTATATCCATCGAAATCAGTGTAGCTCAAATGCACAGGGTGGGGCTAGGACATCCCCATCGCGGCAATTATGGGCTAAATTCCCCCGTTTTTGGAGAGGCCTATATCCAATAGTGGACTTCAAATGGCTGTAGATGAAGATGACATTATCAGCAAGCGATATAGGTAAGAAATTCTATCCCGATATTGTCACGAAAAGAGGAATGACGTGAGTAAAGCCGCAGAGCTAGATGATAATATAAAAAGGCAGTACCCAGTTCATCTGCTTACATACAATTACAAACTAAATAAAATTATTATAGAGGAAAGGCTAGATTTTTCATTTATTTATTACGTCATTACTCAAAAATAACTCGACCTACTTAAAAAGATCTTTCAACATTAGTAAGTTACATCTTCACCTAATTGGCTATCGAATCGAAAGATTTGCATTTACGTATATTTGTAACGAATCAATTCGAAAACTGCTAGACCGATTTCAAGTATTCTTTTACTGATAGAAATCTACATAATCTTCTGTATTCTTCCAAAACTTTCTGTTTGAAACAGAAAATACCGAGGGACGTTCTGAATTAAAATTGTTCTATTTATTACGAAATAATTACGCACGAAAGTGCTTACGGGTCTACTAGAATAAAGAATATTTTGATGGACGGTACAATTAGATTTGAAGCAGCTATTTCTCAAGTAAAGTCAGGCCTAAACTTAGCCTATATGTTAGACGGATAGGTCCTATGTTCCTGAGATATTTGGAATCTGGTGGGTCTGGGGTTACATCAACAAATCGTATTCCTCTGGTCTATGCCTGGTAGGGGCCTGATGGAGCTTTTTTGACTAACCTAATGCTAACTGTAAAGCCGTGAGATACCGGCAAAGTAGAATAGTACCCCCCGCTGTTTCAGGTGTCGTAGACTAAGGAACCAGAACCGACAGATGACGGTATATCCAAGCAAGAAAGTCAGCTCAAATGTACAGGGCGGGGATGGGCAGCAGCTTTCCCGTCGCGAAAGCTGCGCTCTGCGATTGCCGACACGCTTGCCCAGCGCGGAAATTATGGCCTATGTCCAATAGTGGACTTTTAATGGCTGGTATAATGAATGCTGGTGGCCAGGCCGCTCATTTACGAGCGGCACCATGCTTGCACTCTTCCCGCACCCCCTGCAAAGGTACGGGATCGGAACGAGACCGATGGCGATCACTCAAGAGCGCCTCCAAGGCACGGGCCTCGACTTAAATGGCCGTCGTTCTAAGAGGGTGGTCGGAGTATGCAAAGAGGATGAATGGCGGTCGCTCTAATACATCCGGTATGCACTAACTGGGATGAAATATCACGCAGGCGGTCCCGTTGGAGAATTCGGTTGTGTCCCAATCTTATGCCCCAAGGGTCGTGAGTTCGATCGGCACCCAAGACAAACATTAATATGATAAACGTCTGAGTTTTTTCATTCTTGGTATTCATTATATCTATAATTCCTCTGTTGTCTTATATATATAGATATGAAGTTAGCTAACAAGCGTACGGTCAGCTTGATGATAAACGAAACCGCAACCTATAGACGCTCGTGACAAGGATATCACTAGTGTGTCGCCAACCTTGTGAACTGAAGAACCGAATGCGACACACAGCAATGCGATCAATACTATTTGGCGGTAGAAATAGAGTCAGGTACTAACGCAGACGACCTATTTATGAGATCTACCTATTTATGACAACAAAGGAATGATATGCGTGGCAAAAATGCTTTAAGCTACTTATTTTAGAGACTGGTCAATGTATGAGATGTTGTGTGATGAATTAAAAAAAAGCACGATTTATAAAAATAATTCATTTTCAACCTTAGATAATAATATAATTAGGTGTTCAAAATCACAAAGTCATTAACACTTGTTAATAATACAACAAATATTACAATAAATAAACAATTCATCTAACATCTCATACATTGAATGGATTACGCGATAAGTAGCTCAAAGCACTTGTAGGATAGCACCAGGATGACCAGCCAAGCCGAAGTTAAGCCTCAAAGGCGCTCTCGGGGGCTCGCCATTGGTCTCGCTCAAGTACTGTGCAATCGGTATAGGGCTGCTTAATAATGAGCAGCCCCGTCCAACCCTCCGATGGCGTTATAATGAAGGTGTGGTACATCACCAGTAGCAAATCCTTCTTTGTAGTAGCAGTGTACAATACTAATAATCTCTAATCTCCGAATTTATGAACGGGAACCAACAATACAAACACTGGTTGTAGGTAGAAATAGCTGATGTGAGGTACCCAAGCAGGTGACCATTGTAAAAGTTCTTCCATAGGAATGTATTTGAAGGCCACAGGGAAAACCAAGCTATGACACTATAAAATATGGGTCAATTTTATTTAATAACAATGTCTGATTCTGGTTAATGTTTGTTGTAAATATAAATCAATATTCGTATTTTAGTTATTAATTTATTTCTGACATTATCTACGATTTACCAGTACTATTAATTATCACTACAATATATCTAACCGATGATAAAATATAAAATTGACTTTAACTTGAAGATTAAATAATAATTAAGTACCTTTAACTAAGAGTATTCAATAAAACGCACGCACGCAATGTGCTATCGCATTCTATACAAAAAATATTTTTTATAAGACATTAATGGAGTGATCATATTGCTTAATTAACATAGTAAACAATAATTGCACGGAAAAGGGAGACACTCGCAGGCGGTTTGTCTTTGTATAGGCGTGAAATGTATTTAGATATCATAATTGTGATCTGTTGTCTGATGTCTGTCAGACAAGTTTAAGAGTTGTCAGGTCAATGTAATAGACGTTGGGGGAATCTGTTATTGTTTCAAATTTGCGATGCGTTCTGTGGATTAGGTGACAATGTAAATAAAAACAAATTCATTGATAAACTCAGTTTAATATACCTATATATTTTATCAAGAAAGTACATAATATAAATTAAGATGTAGAGAACATAATCAAATCTATTATCAAGCGCGTTCTCTGAAAAAGTTGAATACGAAAACTTCAATATGTCTGACGTCTTTTAGTGAACTAGTTATATATGTTACAGCCATTGCCATTATTTCTGCTATTATAAACAATTACTGGTTATTATATATATATTAATCTATAATATTATCTAGACCATGTAAATTAACTGACTGACTGACATATCAACGCAGGGACTTAACTATGAGGGTCAGAAATTTTAATGCTCGCAAAGATGTTCCTTTTATAACGTCCCCTACGTTAGCACTATAAAAAAAAAAAACAGAAATTGTTCAGGTAACATGGGGGTGCAAAGTTACTTTGAAAGTTCTACAACTTAACGTGGGTGAAACCGCGGGGCGCTGCTGGTATTATTTAAAATTGCTAATTAATATGATTAATTTTGTCACAAAAGATATTTTTCCAAAAAAATATATGAATAATTAATCATTCGATAAAATACAGGCTTCGCAAATGTTCTACTCAGCAACTATTTAAATTCGGTTCTGGCATTTATGGTCGCCGCACTAACCTGACCATCACGTTTCAATTGTGCCTGTACATATTATTATGTGAAAAAGTGACAGAATTAATTGCCTGCACCACTATATATATATTTTTTTTTTTTCAGTTTTGTGTAACGGTTGACTGGGAGATAATGCCATCTGGCATTAAGTCCGCCATTTGTACATTTTGTGCAATAAAGTTAAATAAAAAAATAAAATAAAATAATTAATCACAATGCCACAACATTTGTATCCCTTGAGCCCTTTATGGAAATTGAGTTGACATTATAATGTTTGGATAGTATATATAGTCATCATCACCATCATCATCATACCAGCCATTGGAAGTCCACTGGAAGACATAGGCCTTCCCAAGAAAGGGGGTATGTTACCCATAATTACCGCGCTGGGTAAGCGTGTAAGCAATCGCAGCTTTCGCGACGGAGATGCTGCTACCCATCCCGCCCTGCACTGTTTCGGATGGATTTACCGCCACCTGTCGGCTCTCACACCTCAATCACCTATTAGGACACCTGGTACAGGGGGAGGTATTATTAAACTCTGCCGGTACCTCCGCCAATATATATAGTATCCAGATTTATTACTTTGGCTGTAACATTTATAATAATTGTAGAAGTTAAATGCATTGAAAAATGCTCAATTTGAATTTAAAGATAATATTTATTTGAAAAATTTTAACATGTCGAAAGCTGCAGGCAGGACTCGAACCTGCAAACGTTGTGCTACCGGAATCGAATCTCTAGTGTTCCTTTTACGCTGAGAAACCAAGACTAACTCTTTAATTTATAGAGGTTCTTTATCGATTGCTTCAAACTTGCAAAAGTTATCTATAACATGAAAGAGTTGATTGGTTTCGCCGCACAAAAAAACACTAGGAGTATAGTGCAGCCTCTCGGTTTGGGAAAGATGAAGGTTCAAATCCCGCCTGACAGCTGAGTGAAGTCGATTTTTTTCTAGCAAATATCATCTCCAGGCAAGTTTTTTTTTTAATATGTATTATCTTTAGGTATACAGTTCATATAGCCTATTGCTTAAGTATATAATACAAAATGAAAAAGGAATCCGACTCTAGCGGCGCGTACCACTCATCGCTGTATTCCAGTTTGAAGAGTGAGAGTGGCAATGAAATTACTGGGTATACATAATATCTTAAACTCACAAAGTAGGCAACGCGCTAGTGATATCCTTGTGATGACAAGCCATGACCATCACGCGAACCGTATGCTTGTTATCGAATTAGTAAAAAAAATAACTCGGTACTTCTATTCACAAGTGTATTTATATATAAACTCCAAGGTTCAGAAGCGTGCTTCTGGGTGCTGCTTCTTCATATGGTAATTAAGGCTGGCCTTCTGCACAAAACCCGCTCCGCAAACCCCACAAATCTTATCCTTGATCCCTTTATGTATCTTCTCGTGCAGTATCATTGCCGCCTTCCTCGGAAACTGTTTATCACAAAAACTGCACTTGAAAATCTTGACTGGATTGTGCTTCACCGCGTGCTTCGCCAGCGCCATCGCGTCGAAGAACTTCATATCGCAGTCTGGACACTGTATGTTCTTCTCTCTCATGTGCACATTCCGCTGGTGGAGGATGAGGTGCCATTTCTGCAGACATTTCAGTCCGCAGACGCCGCATGTAGGCAAGAGTACGCCATGCACTTTGTCGCGGTGGTAGGGCATGGCTTGTCTTCGGAAGAACGACGGACAATCCGGGCACTTGAAGAGCGTGTGACGCGAGGACATGTGCTGCCTTATGAGACGCTTGCTCGGATACTCCTTGCTGCAATGCTCGCAGATGAATTTCTCGTACTTCTTCAACCGTTTGATGTCGCCCATCTCAATTTCTTCTAAGCCGTGCGTTGTTGTTAGATGCTCTTTCCGTTGACCTGCAACGGTGTTCTATTGTTAAGAACAATTCCAATATTAATATTCGAGGAACATACTATGAAAAGCAATGAAGAATTTAAGTCAAACCAAGAAATAACCTAGTAGAATATTAATCTGTATTTGCCTGATAAAATTGAAACGACTTGTGAGACAATAGATAGAGGTAGACCTCTAACAAAGGAAGTCTGCGATAGTACCTTATTTCTACTAAATAGCAGCGTGAGAGAGCCAATGAAATTACCGGGTAATGTGACGGTATCTTCAAGTCACAAGGTTGGCAACGCGCTAGTGTCATTGTTTTTTTTCCGGACGAACCTATTGCTGGACTACTCAGACATCAATTCCAGCGCCACCGAAAAAGAGGGCGGGGCCTCTCATAGATTAGAGGTTTGATGCCCATAATTATAATGCGTGCGCCGCGGTCGCACCCGCAAGGCTTGCGGGATTTGAGCGGGACCGTGGGCGATCGCCCGAGGGCGCCTCTAGAGGCTCGACCTTGGCTCGGGCGGCCATCGTTGGGGGTGAATTTAATTTTGAAAATTCAGCAAATGAGGACGATTGGAACGTCTATACGGCTACAGTCTCTATCACGAGGACTTGTTTGTCGACTTCGTCATAGAAAATTGCTTTTGTCAAGCATTGTTAATATCGTATATTGCTAAAGAGAACGCTAAATATATTTATATTATGCCATTTAATGATTTAATAGTTTTTTATTAAACTTATTCATATCGACGGTCATACATTCAATTGTCGTGAGGTACAAAGTGGAGGTTTCCATGAAAAACAAAAAAGGAAATAAATCGTTACAACTTCTTTATTTGAAAAGAGCTTAAAATCAGCTTAAACATATTTAAGCTGATTTTATTAAGTACTAGCTGTGCCCGCGACTTCGTCCGGGTGGAATAGTTTTTTTTTGGGTATATAAACTTTGAATGTCATGTTTATTTATATCGAATCAATGGCTTGAAAAATAAGTTTCAAGTTTCTAGCTCCAAAATAGCCATACAACTTTTCATCCCCCCTTTCGACCCCTCACAACCCTTTTTTCGTATTAAAAATATATAGCCTATGTCCTTTCTCAGGGTCTAAAGATTGTCTGTGCCAAATTTCATCAAAATCGGTTAAGAGATTTAAGCGGGAAAGCGTAACAGACAGACGGAGTTACTTTCGCATTTATAATATTAGTAGGGATTACCAATATTGAATTTTCTTTTAATTGAAACGATTAACAAAAGACAGAAATAAATAAATACATTTTTTTAACAAGCTGTTATTTCATTTGATTGAATTTAACTTAATCAACGCGGGTTTGTCCTGATTTCTAAATCATAGCAAATACCAATACACGTATTTGATACTATTAATGGTGCTCGAATATAAGCAACTGTAACCAAAACAAATGACAACTCACCCCGCTTCATAAACCTCTCCCTACACACGGGACAGAAGAAACGCAGCGCTCTGTAATGCACCCGCGACACGTGCCTCTCGATGGCACTCCTCGACGCTAGCACGGGACACCGGTTGCATTTGTACCGGTCCATCGGACCGCCCCCGCCCGCGGCCTGGCCCCCCTCACACGCGAAGTCTACACCCTCCGCGGGTACGTCTATCACTGCAATGGAAAAGGATACGGTAGTTCGACAAATGTTGCAAACATGAACAAAATGTTGAACACGCAGTGACGTATGGGGGGCGAGGGCGGAGCGGGGGAGGGGCGGAACCGAAGAGCCAGCTCTGTTCGCGTCGTGCTCAGGTGATAATAGTGTATCAATAATGATTACCCAGAAAACAACAACCTGACTCCGAGATAAGTCGCCTAATTATAATAATAAATAAATGAATACATTCCCACAACATCTCATACTTTGACCTGATTCCGTGATAAGGCTTAAAGCTTAAAGCACTTGTGTTATGGACATCAGACAACAGAGGAATCACAAATATACTACTTAAATACAAGCCAGACACGGAAAAAACACAAATATTCATCATATAAATTGTCCTGGGTAGGGAATGAACCCACGACCCTCGGCGCACAAGATAGGATCACTGCCGAATGCGCCATGGAGTCCGTAAAAAATATGTGTCATGAAATGTCGCATTGTTTCTAAATTCGCACAAATCGTTCAATAGACAAGTCTGACCATTGAAGTTATAATTTCATACAAAATGGGCCTCTCTGGAATTTGTTCCCTATTACACAGAGAAAACAATCTGTAATCGAAATAATAATAACAAGTGTTTTTCGGAGACTGGATATTTATTTATTCATCAGAATACGTTGTAGCTTACAGAAAAATAAAGACGTTGCGGAGAATATATGTAAAGAAATAATATTTCTTTAATTTTGAATTTTGCCGCGCTTACTACATTACCAATGACATTGACAACTGACAAGCGCTAGAGTCTGAGGTCAATGGTCAGTTGAGAGGTTATGAAAAAAATAGCATTGTATTAGATTTGTTAATTAAAATAGATAAATAAGAATAATTGGTGGAAGAATAGACTTTAATTGTCGTTTCTTCGTTTTCAGGTAAAGTTATAATAATAGGGTAGTTAAATAAGTATTCGTATTGTAAGAAACTAACGAAATAAATCTTCGTTTTCAGAAGCAACGCATAAGTTTATTTTTAACCTATAATTAAAGGATAATCGATATATATATAAAAGTGTTGTTATTTGTTTACGATTATAATTTAAATTTAACAAGACATTTCCACAAAGAAATCTGTTTACGATTACAACTTTACATTTATAAGATAAAAATTCATAAAAGTCGCATCCAAAGCGAACGACTCTGTTTTGAAATATGTTATTATTTAGTCTGTTCCGTTTTATAAATTTAAATTATACCATAAAGTACAACCCCGGTAGTCCAACTCGAGTTCTTCGGATTATAGAGTACTGCCTAAGACCCCCTATAGGCCGAATTTTTTACAAAAGAGTACCTTGCAATCCGGCAAATTACAGATCCAATGATAAGGTTATTTATACATATTATATATACATATGTACATATATGTACTCTAAAGTACAAATCATTGTATATCATTGATAGCAGCATCCTCGTCGCGAAGTTGCGGTCTGTGACCACCACCACGCCTACCCAGTGCGGCAATTATCGATCTTAAGAAGGTTTATGTCCAACAGTGGACTTTCCATGGTAGAAACGATAATGATAATCATGTCAGCGTGTCATTTGAATAGTAGCGGGTGTTGTTTTAATGAATTTGATGTATAGGGTGTACTGATAGAGTCAAGTTCTCGAAGTCTATAAGTTCATCAGGGTCATCGGTCATTTGAGTTATTAATTGTGATTGGCTGATCTATATTTACAGAAAATAATATAATTCGGTTGACGATTTAAAAGTGCCTATGTTAGGCATATTTAAATAAATTTATTTTGATTTTGAATCCACGCACTGGCAAGCAAAGCACAGGACGACCACAGGAACAATAAAGACTGCACTGGATTCTATCTGCTTCAATCGGTCTTCTTTTAACATCTTGGAGAGAGAGACCCATGTTCAAAAGTCGAGATTATGGCAGATATCATAATGTTAATACATTGCATGGGTACATAACAAAGCGTGTTTTAAAATAACAACAAAATATATACAAGAGCCGTGAGGATCTGGCAGAGAAGAAGAATGTACCAAGTGTCGCAAGACGCGGCTAAGGTACCAGAACCTGCAACCCTATTACAGTGCAGCTCAAATGCACAGGGCGGGGATAGGCAGCAGCATCTCCGTCGTGAAAGCTGCGCTTTGCGATTGCCAACACGCTTTCTCAGCGCGGCAATTATAGGCAAAATTCCCCCTTTCATGGGCAGGAAAATTACTGGCTACTCTAACATAATATCTTCAAGTCACAAAGCGCTAGAGATATCCTTTTGATATTACCAGCGTCTATAGTAAATACTTCTGTACGCATGTTTATCGACCTGGTCAAATAAAACAGGCAAGATTTCTCCGCCAGCACTGAAAACAATCGACGAACAACTATTGATATATGCGTCTCATTTCTTCACAGGTAATCCATGGCTATAGCACGACTCTGAAGTCACGTCACGTCTCAAATGGTACTTTTGTTCATCGGTAAGATCTGTTGGGCCTGGTACTTTCACTAGAATCGGTCCCTGAAGACATATATATTTATGCTGGTGATGGGTGAGCGCTATAATAATACATTCCCAGAACATCTCATATACTCGTATTGACCTGATTCCGTGATAAGTCGCTTAAAGCACTTGTATTATTATGGATATCACATAACAGAGAAAACACAATATACTACTTAAATACATTTAACACCACAGAAAAAACATAAATATCATCGTAATATTTGTCCTGGGTAGGGATTGAATTCACGACCTTTGGCGCCCAAGATAGGGTCACAACCATCTGCACCATCGGGCCCGTCATGTCCGACATTGTAGACCGCGTCACGTCTTAGACGACCCACCCGATAAGATTACCGCGAAAATCGCAGCCCTTCCCCGTCCTCTCACTGGCACTGCACCGTACTGCACCGGTACTGCACGCGTTCGCCGGCGAACGCGTGCAGTACCTGCCCCAACGAGCGATAACCGGCAGCCCTAAAGCTGCCGAGCACCCACAACGATGGCCGCTTGAGCCTAGGTCGAGCATCTAGAGGCGCCCTCGGGCGATCGCCATCAATCCCGCTCAGATCCCGCGAGCCTTGCGTGAGCGACCGTAGCTAAACGCGCGGTCGCGGCCGCGGGGTACGCAGGATAATTACGTGCATCGGACCTCTCACCTTTTTCGATTGCGCTGGAATTAACGTCTGAGTAGTCCAGCAATAGGTTTGTCCGAAAAAAAATCAGGCCCGTCGACCGTCAATAAATAAAACATGTAATTCGAGATTAAGTTAAACTGTAGTTCTAAGCGAAAATGCAGCCGATAGCTACCTTTCTCTTTAACAGTCAGAATCCTCAGTAGCGTATCGACGGATGCTGTTTCGTCATATGATAGTTAAGGCTGGCCTTCTGCACGAATCCCGCCCCACATTCCGGACAAATCTTATCCTTGATCCCTTTATGGATCTTCTCGTGCAGCGCTAACGCCCGCTTCCGAGGGAATCGTTTGTCACAATAGCTGCACTTGAATATCTTGACCGGGTTGTGCCTCACTGAATGCTCTCTCAGCAGGTTGTCGTTGAAAAACGTCATGCTGCATTCCGGACACTGGACGTTCTTCTCCCGCATGTGAACCATTCTTTGATGCAGGAGCAAGTGTCGGTTGTACACGCATTTATAGCCGCATACACCGCAGGTGGGCAACGACTCACCGTGTACCCGGTCTCTATGGTACCGCATTTCCAGTCTGCGGAAAAGCGACGGGCAGTCCGGACACTTGGACAGAGTATGTAGCATAATCACGTGCTGCTTCAGCAGGTCTTTCGATGAGAACACTTTGCTGCAATGATTGCAGATGAACCTAACCTCCTTTTGTAGTTTCGCGTCATCATCGCTCTTCATTTGTTCGACGCCATGTTTTCCCGCGTAATGCGCTCTCAATTCTTCTGCAAAGACATTTTTGACGTTAGACGGTGTTCATAAGGTTGCAGTGCAGTAAGTAATGCCATAGAACTTTTAATATCGAGAATATTTGATTGGATTGACAGGCCCGATGGCGCAGGTGATGAAAACTCTATCTTGTTCACCAAGGGTCGTGGGTTCAATTCCCACCCATAGCAAATATTTATGTGATTATATTTGTGTTTATTCTGTATCTGGGTGTGAAACATATATATTTAAGTAGCATATTTGTGGTTCCTCTGTTGTCTGACGTCCGTAACACAAGTGCTTTAAGCGACTTACCACGGAGTCAGGTCAATGTATGAGATATTGTGGGAATTTATAATATTATATATGGACATTCGTTACTCTACCACGCAAAAACTACAGAATAGATAAAACGTAATAGAGCGCAGCTATTTCAACGAGCTATGGAAACGGCTATATATATATATATATATATATATATATATATATATATATCTGCAATTGCCAACACGCTTGCCCAGCGTGGCAATTATAGGCAAAAAACCTCCTTTCTTGGAGAGGCCTAGCAGAGGTCCAGCAGTGGACTTCCAATGGCTGGTATGATAATGATGATGAAAACGAGATTTATTTAACTTTTACATTTTAGTACGACGTTTCTGTTACGGTTTTAAAGCTGGTAAAGCAGTTTTAATACCGATAACATGTTCCCGTAAGAAAGATATGCCTTTTTATTGTTTTTAGGAAACGGCGCAATTTTTACACAATTTCAGTAGAATGAATGCTGTTGAAATGAGAGCACTTCGAAGTATGTATGGTGTGAGTTTGAGAGATAGTTGAAAGAATAGCGTTATAAGAGATCGATGTAATGTAAAAGATGATTTGTGACAACAATAGAGAAAGTAATGTTGAGATGGTTTGGACATGTAGAAAGATGGAATTAAATAGAATGACTGCACAAATATATAGAGCGAAGTGGTAAAAGTTGGTATAGGACGACCGAGGCTAACATATCTTAACCTGGTAGAAGAGGTATTAAAGAAGAGTCAGGTTCAGCCAGTTTTTCTGTCTTCTCCTTCGTTACCTATTCGCATTAGTCCTTTAAACACGCTCGTTTATTCTTGTTACTAGAGGTAGAACTTTTACAAAGGTCGTCTGCTTTGGTACCTCACCCTCACCTATTTCTACCGCCACACAGCCGTGGTCGCATTACTGTGTTACGGTTTAAAAGGTGAGAGAGGCAGTGAAATTACTGGGTAAATGTGACATTATATCTTCAGTTCACAAGGTTGGCGACACGCTAGTGATATCCTTGTGATGACACGAGAGTCTAGGGCTACGGTCACGTTTATCATCAAACAGATCGTATGCTTGTTTGCTGACTTAATAATATCTATGACTTATACCTGGCACCTACCATACACACACAAAGTGTATCCAAAAACATTGGTGGACCACTGACACATACAAACAAATAACTGAAAAGATGAAAATCTGTTGATATAGTGAAAAATCATCAAAGAATAAAGTGTGATAAATAAGCAAACGAATTTCAACTCCACTCCGAGCTTACCGTTCGTCTCATTAAACATAACGAGTCGACGTCAGAAGTTATCGAGTTTATGAGACGAAATCTTACACCCCATTCATCCCTTGATAAACTTATTTGCATTCGCAGACGTCGCCAACCGTTTGTGTTAAGGGCAATATGAAATATATAATTACAATTTAGAATCGATCGAAATTCTTCGGCTTTTTTTATTAGAATTGATTGACAAATTAGCACACAGTCTCAGTGATAGTAAGCGTTGCCGCAACCTATAGACGCTCGTAATATCACAAGAATATCATTAACGCAACTTGAATACGTTGCGTCGAATTATCCAGTATTTTCATTGTTTATATTTTCACCCTTCAATCCGGAACACAGCAATGCGAAGACTTCTATACTGGCAGTAGAAATATATGAGAGTGAGGTACCAATGCAGCCTACCTTTATATGAGGTCTACCTTATGTAAAATATAAGTAAATAATATATAAGTTCTACATAACAGACGATGTCTTGTTTTAAATTGATATATAAGCTCCTGTTTCAAGTTGGATCAAACTGTACACAGCATGCAAAAAATCAAAATCAATGGTTCAATCGTTTTGAAGTTTATCCTGGACAAACACCATGACACGAGATTTTTGTGTAAAAGCTAAATATAACAATGAATCCCTACCTCACTTTAAACACAGTACCACGCGTGAATGGCTAGACTTTTCAATTACTTTTCTTGCTTGTTAACATAAAAAGGAAAAAAAAAGGAGCGACACTATGCCCGATTTTACCTGCGTAGCCAACCCCACAGGATCCGCGGGATCTGAGCAGGATGGATGACGATCACCAAAGAGTATCTCTGAGGCCCTATGACCTCAGAGATACCCCCCTAAGGCTCAGGAGGCCTCTTCATCAAGTTTTTGCAAAAGATGACTGACTCAGCCCGCACCAGTGCGGCCCTTTATTTATTTATTTTATTTATAATAATTATACTCTTTATTGTATACAAAACAAATGCATAATCAAGTAAGAATAAAAAGTGACAAGTTCTAATACAATAGGCGACCTTATCGCTCAGGACGATCTCTTCCAGGCAACCTTTGGACAAACATATAAAAAGAAAATATGATAATTCCTCTTCTCAAGAGAATATAAGGATACATAGTTGCTTATATTACTAGATAATAATGATTGTTTCAAATCAGTCCTGTAGCTTTTTAGTTAATTAATTGCTAACGTACAAAAACACAAATTTGTTTAAATAATTCCAATTAAGGTAAAATTACTCGTTGAAAGAATTTTCAAAATCGATCCAATAGTTAATAAGTTAAATCATAAAAAACAAACAATAAAATTTACGAAAAGGTTGCCGACTTCTGCATTAATTCGGAGGAATAAAAACTCTTTGCGGACGTAGTGTGCACCAGATTCAGTCGTGAGGTAAAAACAACACCATGCCTGTCAGATACCTGTTCCTGATCATGTGGATTGGTGTCGCGGTAGCTGACTCCTCGAGGAAAACGGGCTGCGAGCTTAGAGGTAACTAGAGGTAGACCTACATACCTACAAAGGTCGTTTGCATTGGTACCTCATTCCTCCTTACAAACATCAATGTACGCATAACTGTGTTCCGGTTTAAACGGACAGGCAAGCAGTAAAACATACTGGGTAATGTGAAAATATTTTCAAGTCACATGGTTGGCAAAGCCCTAGATATTCTTGCGGGCGTCTATAGACTGCCATGAAACTTACTATCACGCGGACCGAAAGCCTATTTGTCGACTTAGTCATATTAAAAAAAAATAGATTGTCTGTAAAGTCGATTTACTATCGATAGTTGAACGTGACAGCGTCATAAGAAAATACTGATGGAATGGTTGCATTTTTAAAATAACGTTTTAATTTTATTTATGAAAATGTATTATTGTAAAGCAGCTGTCCGCGTGGGTGCATCGCTAACTCGAGTACGAGAGAGACAGATGTCGAACGCTGCCGAACGCGGGGCCGATTGTGCCTCTTTTTCGCTCGTCCCGTGCTCTTGCTTGCACTTCAAGCCTTAAACGGAACGCCTCAGCGCGAGGTAACGCCGCATGAGTCATGTTTTTTCGTGCGTGCAGCTGACTCCATCGAATTATAAGACGTTGTCACGCCAAAAGTTAGCAACATCCATCATCATCATACCAGTTGTAGGTCGTCCACCGCTGGACCAGTAGCACAAAGCGCTGCTATTTGAGCTACTAGTACTCTCTTTCCGGTTGATATACTGCCATTTATCGCCTCTGGTGCAGCACGAGATTTCTTCACGGCATAAATGTATGTTATTACTGCAAACGCATCAATAACTCGTATCTGCTAAGTATATCTGCTATATATGGAGACGTAGGGAAGGGTACAGGATTTTAATTCCAAAAATCAACGCTTGATAAAATGAAAGATTGTGGAGTTATGAGTACTGATATTGAAAGTAAAAAAAAATATATGTAATCCTTTCACATACTAGTTTCAACTAGTTTTAATCCTACTCGAATTAAATGAGAATCATCTTAATCATCAAACCAGCCATTGGAAGTGCACTGTTTGACGTAAACCTCCCCAAGAAAGGGGGAATTTTGCCCATAATTGCCGCGCTAGGCAAGCGTGTTAGCAATCGCAGAGCGCAGCTTCCTAAAACTATATATAAAACATTTAAAAATTCTCAACGAAAATAAGGTTTTTCTAAAATTAAAAAAAATAAAAATGTATCAAATTTTAATGATCCACTATTAATTGATGATTTTTGTGAGAAAAATCTAAGCTGAAAATGTGGCATAGACCAGGACTGAATCATCCTAACATTCTATCTTATCTGGTTATCATTGTTAATGGCAAGACCAGTATAAGTAAACACAAGTGAAATGCTTTTATTTGTCTAAAACCTAACACATTGATCATAATCACATCAACCGTAAGACATCCAC
Organism: Heortia vitessoides; assembly: GCA_020976665.1. Lineage (NCBI taxonomy): Eukaryota > Metazoa > Arthropoda > Insecta > Lepidoptera > Crambidae > Heortia > Heortia vitessoides. The sequence goes on along the minus strand of JACJUM010003272.1, from coordinate 6,050,915 downwards.
TGAACATAGGCATCTCCAGGTGATTTTCAATTGATCGGTTGTATGTGGCCTGCGTCCGGCAATATCGTCGATAAGTCGCTTGAAGCGCTGTGTTGCGGACGTCAGGGGAATCACCAATATAATACATATTTAACACCCAGACACTGAACAAATACAAATATTCATAATATATATATTTGTCCAGGGTGAGGAAAGATACCATAACCTTGGCGCAGAAGATAGGATCTCTACTGTCTGCGCCATTGGGCCTATCTAAGAGTTATACTGACAACATCGTAGGGAGGCCTGCGTCCTACAGTCGACATTCACGACTGATATGAAGATGATGACACTATGTATATAGCACATTTGTGTCTTGTAGGACACACTCGTGTTGTAAGCATACCAGACTGTGTGGAGTTCAAGATCACGACCAACGCGTGCCGCGGCTACTGCGAATCCTGGTCGCTACCCAGCATCATGCTGGGATTCAAACGGCACCCCGTCACCTCGTTGGGACAGTGCTGCAATATCATGGAGTCAGAAAACGTAAGTTCTCTATAACTCAACCCTGATCTACTCCACTCTGATAGAGGATACAACGCGTGCCGCAGCTACTACGAGTCGTGCTCGCTGCCCAGCATCATGATATCATGGAGTCGGAAAACCTATCAACCATGGTCTACTCCACTCTCGTCTCTCGTGAATACAGCAGGACCGGCCTGGACGCGCAAGTGCCACAGCTATCGCGAGTCCAGGCCGCTACCCAACATCGTACTGAACTTCCAGCGGCTTCCATCACTTCAATAATGTAACACTAGACTTCAACCTTCCTAGGAAGGTTGTAAGCTGAAACCTAGTATTATACTGAGCATCGATGACTGATATAGACGCTTCATCCGTCATCGATGCTCGTTATAAAGCTGGGTTTCAGTCTATAACCTTCCTAGGAAGGTTGAAGTCTAGTGTTATAAAATAAGAGAGTCAGAAGACAGAAGCCACATCACACAATTGTAACATCTTACCAGTCACCTGCCCTCAGTTCTAACAACTTATCCTGACTTTTCTTAAGAGAATATCACTTCACTTCGGAAGGGGGAAGCTCGGTAAGGCACTCAAAACCTATATTCACCTATATTCTTTCTGATCTCATCCGTGAACAAAACAAGTAAAGTTCGCCATGACTACTGTATTTTCTTTGATACCATTCTCATTCGGTTATGGTTTAGTTGTGGGATCAGAGTATACTGTGGTAGTAACCCACACTGACCCCAACTCCCTAACCTCTATATAACAGACTAGCGGCCCGTCCCGGCTTCGCACAGGTAGAAATAAATAGGAACAGATCTTAGCTGCGACCTTCTTTTTCTAGGCATATTGTTTAGAAGAATATTTATTTCAAATAAAGAAATAAATAATATAATAATAACAATAAAAAAGAAATAAATCAAGCTCACAGAGGTAGCTGTGAAAATAACTTAAAATAAATCAAAAATGTGTTTAAAAAAATCTATCGCCTATCTCAAAGTTTAAAATACCATGTATTTTTGTATAACCTATTGTTGAATACGTCAAATTACCTTACCTTGATATCACTTCATCATCATCATCAGACCAGCCATTGAAAGTCAAGAAAGGATGTTCTGCGCCCATAATTGCCGCTCTGCTAGCCTATCGTGGCAATTATGGGCGCGTGTTGGCAATCGCAAAGCGCAACTTACGCGACGGGGATGCTGCTGCTGGGGATGGCCCCACCCGTTGCATTTGAGCTACACTATTTCGGATGGATATACCGCCTACTGTCGGTTTCTGGTACCTTAGTCTCGACACCAATAATGCAAGTGGAGGGTACTATTCTACTCTGTCGGTACATCACTTATTTGTACAAATTAAATTTTTTGTTATATTATTTTATCAGAAATTTATTTTTCAATCTTCTTAACGTATTTATTCTTAGCGTTTTAAGACATGTGTTAAATAAGTTAAATGTCTACGTCGATTTCAGCGCCAACGGAACGGGAAGCGATCATTATTGAGCACCGCGCGATACAATCGGGCATAGAGTGCCCGCAAACCGGGGTGCCGTTGGGTTTGCGGGTTCAATCGTTGATGAAAAAATGAAATAAATAAACTTATTTAATTCCAGGTGCCGGTGAAAGTTCTGTGCCTGGACGGAGAGAGGAAATTAATATTTAAATCAGCCTTGTCTTGCGCTTGTTATCATTGTCAAAAGGAGTAACTATATAATATCTTTGCATTAGTTATCTTCTGTAAATAAGTCTGAAAACAAGTATCACGCAGTAAACAGTATCTCCACAAACATTGTAATCCACCATTGCTAATTATAGATAAAAGTAATGCGACAATTCATATCAAACTAGAATGCTGAGTCTTTATCGGATCATATATTGGATATAACAAAGGAGGACGTCATGATAGTTAATTTGAATATAAACAAATCGTACTTGGTTTCACTAGTATCAAGTATAAAAACAAAAGAAAAATTTAAAACAATTACAATAAATAAAACTACTCTGTTAACGTGTCCACTACTCATGATAAAACTATTCGTTTAACGGCTTTAACGAATAAGCTATATGGAAACTGAAACGATATAATGTTATGCAAAAAAGGCGTTTTAATGCCGTTAAAAGACTAGTTAAATTTGTGAACGCGTAAAAATATTGTACAATACTTATCAGACAGACAGAGAAAAGACAATTGTACTTTGAAAAGTGACATGTTGAAGATATGGCAATAGAACATTCTTTTTTAAATTTGGAATTACTCGGACTGAATTGAAAATCACTATTCATTTCTGAACACTAACTGATACAAATTATTTATTGTTTTCCTTTGCTTTTATACCTATTTAATAGTGTTTAGTGCGTAGAAAATCTGATATAAATATATGTAAATTATATAATCGAAATGTAGCCCAATAAATATGCAACTAGTATGCTATCAAAAAGTCAGGCTACTCGGCAAAAAACCTCTTTTTTGCGCGTGTGTGATTTCGTTTAGGATGTCGGTAAATATGTATTATATAATATATTGTTTAAAATTATATGCAACGTGTGAGTACTTTAATTATATGTAGGATAATTGTAAGGACGTTAATAATAAAGCGTTAATTGAATTTAAAATTTCTGTGAATAAATACATCCAATTGTAAATATGGTTTTAATAGACTACAGTGGATGCGGATAACTTTGACCTACAAGGGATAACAATAACCACATACTATAAACACACAAAGGGCAATTATTTAAATAATATTGAACGTATATTTAAGACAAGATGAATTATTTGTTATAATCATGAAAAAATATATATATTTGTACTTGCTCATATGGGCCAAAGTTACCCCTCATGCCCAAAGCAGCCCGTATTTACTATACTATGCCGTACCTACTTCCCAAGTATAAGATTTATTTTTGGATTTAGCAGCGCCCTGGAGACCACTCGCGTTGTTTCTGTTCCCAAGAGAATAATAAAAAATAAAAATAACTTCGCGACGTGAATGTTACTGCGCACCCCTGCACTGTTACATTTGAGGTACGCTGTTGCGAGGAGGTACTATTCTACACTGCCGCAAAGAAAGAAACGATTTATTCATTTCATTTATTTAAAAAAAAAGTGATTTTGATGGCAAGTATTATATTTATATTAAAAATAATATTTACACGGAAAATATTATTACACATAATAAACAATTTATTCGTATATTATTTACAATTTCAATCGCACCCCTAGAACAAAACTGCATCAAATGATAAAAATATATTTTTTTTTTCATAATATTATATATTTCTAGAAACATCAAAATGCAAAGAAGCAAAATGTCGAATTGCTTCTGAAACATTCCAATAGACAACACGCACTGAAGTTTCTCTCTGAATAAGTATGCGAGTCATAGACCCTAACGCTTTCATTTACATAGTAAATTCCGAAAGGTTAATGCAGTCTTCATCTAGGGATGTAATATATCTATATATAGCAGCCAATTAGCTTAACAAGCCGCTTAATCAACGGCCTAGCCTCTTTACAAATAACGATTTCATGAAACAGCTAGGCAAATCATCATCATAATACCAGTAATTGGAAGGCCACTGCTGGATATAGGCCTCTCCAAGAAAGGGGGAATTTTGCCCATAATTGCCAATTTGGGGCAATCGTGTTGGCAAACGTAGAGCGCAGCTTTCGTGACGAGGATGCTGCTGCTCATCCCCTATGCATTTGAGCTACATTATCTCGGATGGATATACCGCCATTTGTCGGTTCTGGTAACTTAGTCACCTGTTACAAAGGGAGGTACTATTCTACTTTGCCGGTATCTCACGGCTGTTAATTTTAGTGCGCCGAAACTCTCTATACTATAAGTATGACGTATTACAATGACACTAAACGTTTGACACATTTATCATTTGTCAAATCTTCCACTAGGCCACTCAAAGTTTATCGTTATTAGACTTTTCGTCAATGTAACTGTACCCTTTTCATACATTGGTATAATAATAAAAAAATAATCTATTTTCATTCGACCAGCTCGACCAACAGGCATGCGTGATGAAAGCGTCACAGCAGCCTAAAGACGCTCGTTATATCACTGGGGTATCACTAGCGCGTAGCCAACATTGTGACTTGAAAATATTATGTCAGTTTACCCAGTAATTTCACTTCCTGTCTCACCCTTCAAACCGGAATACAGCAATGCTAATACTGCTAGATGCAGCAGCAGTAGAAATAGATGAGGATGCGGTACCAATATAGACCTTTGTACGAGTTCTACCACTTGTGAATTCATAGGTGTAGCAACAGAAATCTAAGTAGATTAGGTTTGGTTAGGGTATATAAACTATTAATAATTTTTAGAATTACTTTTGTATAGAGAAGTAGGTTAGTTTAGTTCACATTTGGTTGGCAAGTGACATTCGGCGATATGAAATTCTGCGAAACGTACTTTTTAAATACCGATACTAAATAAAGAATTCATATCTAATGTATGATAATTATTTTTTCCGTTTCTGTTACATGATGATGATCCTATTGTACGAATACTCATTAGCCATCTAATTTATGCATGGCCGCTAGTTGAAGCGCACTGGTTAGTAAAGGCCTAGGCTGTTTATTGGACGGCTTATTAAGCTATTTAGCTGAACATCTATATTATAATACAATATTTTTCTTCATAAATGACTATATGTATATACAAAAATATATTGTAACAGTAATTATGTATTATTTTCTCACTATTTTTTAGGCCACTGCTCTATGTACGACTTAACGCATCAATTAGCACGTTAATTCAAGCATTAAATCGGTAAGCCTACACAATTTACCGCGTTAATTCACTAACGGCATCACTAATAGCATTAAATGCTAAGTTATATTGAACACATAACCGTTGTGTCCTTGCTGCATTACTTCAATAATTAATTAGTCGAATTACAGGTAATTGTAGTTTTCAGTACTGTCAATTAATTAATACTATTCTGTCAAAAGTTGCGCAATAGATATGATCTTTAATTGCATGCCGTTGAGTTTAAAATTGACTGTAGGTACTTTTTTTATAGAAATTGATAGGCTGTGTACCTCAATGTGGCCAACGCTCAATTTTAATGCCATAATTAACGCGCAGTTGTCCGTTAACAGTAGCCTTAACGTAAACGTAGCAATAACAGTGGCCTTACAAGGAATCTTATAGACTATACAAGAAATATCTGGAAGTTGCAAGATTATTGTAAATACACGCACTGTGAGGCGTTTGTGACTAAAACTAGCTAGTGCCAGCAGCTATGTAAACAGGAAGTCCCAATTTCACTATGTAATTTTTATTTGTGCTATATATCTAAGACAAAAATAGCCTATAGTAGTAACATCAGTTATGTGACAATAGAATTCCCATCAAAACCGGTCCAGCCGTTTTAGAGATTAGTCGGAACAAACAGACGGCAGTCTTACTTATCAAGTACAGTACCTATGGATTGTATATTATCATATATAATCTATAGGTTGCGATCAGGAAGGATGACCTGATGCCAGTACTTGCATCTCAATGTGTCAACACGAAAGTCATTTTTTATAATACCACCGATCAAGAAGTATCATCCGATGCGTATACTTGCATTGCATACCCACACGCAAGCCATTTCTTCAATTAATATACCATTGATTATTTAATATAACAATATTAACATTTAATACAAAAGTGACACCAAATTTTAAAGCCGTTAAAAGTAGTTTTATTATATAAGAAAATATTATATATATATATATATACAATGTAAATGTATATACATAAATAGTATTTCTGCACACACAAATGACTACATATATCATAGAAGCGGGTAACTTTGACCCTATACGGGTAACTTTAACAGCATTACCTATTCTAATCATGCATGATTAGCACATTCAATTCCAACGTGACGGATTTTAAGTCTTCGATGTTCTTTCAATTCTGTCAATTAAGATTATCGACAGAATTGAAAGAATATTGCACTGCTAGATCGAAACTGCGCCAACTCGATCGATCAAATTTTTATTTATTTAACTTTATTGCACAAAATGTTACAAAATATACAAATGGCGGACTTAATGCCAGATGGCATTATCTCCCAGTCAACCATTACACAAAAAAGAAAAAAAATATATATATATAGTGGTGCAGGCAATATATATATACAAAATAAATAAACGTGGCATACATATTTGTATAAATAAACGCAATAAAATGCATATGATATAAAAATATATATATATGTATGTATAAACATAAATTAACACACGTACGTAAATTTCCCACACAATACAAAAAACATCGCGATTTATTCGGGAATAGAGACGACTTACCTTCCGGAAGATATATATCTCTGTGCTCTGAAGTATTCAATGCCTTGTGGCGTTGATCTCTTTTGATCTCTTAACCACTAGTATATCGGTGAGCAGCCGTCTCAACCTTAAGATTATCCAAGTCTTTTTAAGTATGACAAGTGCGATGGCGTAGGTAGTAATGATCTTAACTTGTGCGCCAAGAATCAACTCAATCCTCACCCATATATATATATATGATTATATTTATTTGCTCTTCTTGGTGTTCAATATATTATATAATATTGTATGATGATCATTACCCAAGTGCTTCAAGCGATTATCACGAAGCAGGTCAATAATGAGATGTTATGTGAATTAATTATCTAAAAAATATAATTTATTGATTTAATTAATTATTTTATTGTTTATTTTTACTAGAAGCCCTCGCGCTTTCACCCGCGTTAAGTTGTAGAACAAAGAGCCATTTATGCTACGCTGATACTGGTCCTATCGTGATGCCTACACCGATAATGGATTATCCAAGACTGAAAGAATTCTTCGAATCGGACCAGCAGTTCCTGAGATTAGCGCGTTTAAACAAATAAACAAACAATTTTTATTCTTCTTTGGACAAATTAGTGTAGATTACTATAAGCTTGCCAGTGATATTTAAGTTGACTTATTTATATTCATCATTATCGTTACAGCAGCTGCATAGCGTCCACTGCTGGACATAGGCCTCCCCAAGAAAGGGAGAATATTGCCCACGATAGTGCGCTGGACTGGCGTGGTGGCAATCACAGAAAGCAACTTTGCGACGGGAATCATGCTGCCCGTCCCCTGTTCTATTTAAGCTTCACTGTTTCAGATGGATATACCGCCATCTGTCGGTTCCGGTGCCTCAGTCGCCTCTTACACCTGGTACAGGGGGAGGTACTATTCTACTCTACCGATAACCTTCAGCTTCTATCCTATTGTTATTCGTAAAAACCAGTAATTGGCTAAGTACCCTAACCTGTCTCTGAGTTGTGTGTAGCTGTTAGTTTTCCATCAAGAAAAAAAGGTTTTCTTTCTACATAAATATTCGAGTTATGAACCATAATGCAAATATTTTCTTTCGGAGTCTACAAAAACCTGGAGATTTGAGTTGTTGCAGTTTCCATCTAAGAGTAAACATATGTACTTTCACATATATAATAAAATAACATATAATATACTACGTGCCCACTATGTTATGACAATAGATAATTGTATACCTTTACAAGCTTGTCGGAGCGAGCGAAACTTGCTTATTCACGAGCGTTTTTGCCTAATCCGATTTTTGCCGGTACGAAGATCATTCGAGGAGTTCTGCGTATCAAATGCCCTGCTTCCTGTCATCTCCACGTCCCTATTCGCCGGGTAATGACGTTAACATTGGTTTTTTCACGGATCCCCTCATTTCGGACACGATTGCGCAGTGAGACTCGGAGCATTGCCCTTTTTATAGCTCGTTGGGTTACATTGAGTTTACCACATAAATGTGATAAACTGTCACTTAACTTCCAGTCATTTAACGATGAGACTATGACCACAACCAATGCATATAGTGGGCACAACCTATTATGAATTGGAATATGCTCGATTTGTTATTTGAAGCAAATTTTTACTTGAAACAAGTCTCAGATTTCAGAGATTCACACACACATGCATGATACATGTGTGTTTTAGTAAACTGCAACATTTCAAAAATGGCGCTCAATTTTCTTTTATAAATGACTAAGCCGACACACAAGCACACGATCCGGTCGTACGCATCACCGTAGCCTATAGACGTCTGTGATATCAAGAGGATATCACTAGCGCGTTGCCAACCTTGTGACTTGAAGATATTACATCACATCATTTAGTGATGCAATGCTTCTCTCACCCATCAAATCGGATCACAATGCACACGACCTTTACATGAGGTCTTCATCTGGTGACATCTCCGTAATAAAATAACAATGACAACAAATCTTTAATCAAAGGTCGCTTTAGTATATTTGGAGGTGAATACCCAACATGGTGGGTGGTTCTTGTCTGATCTAAAACTGAGACAGGTTGTAGTAATTCAAGTAAAGATGTGCTTTCAATAAAATTCATTCATAAAATACACTTTTCAACATACTAGAAACGCCGCTTAGATTTATACCATTTAAGACAATATTCTACCAGCAAAACTCAAACACAATACAACACATAGACAATAACAACAATAATATATATATATATATATATAAAAAATACAATTTTAGCCTACAGAGCCCCAATAGCTAATTCATTTAAAAGGTATACAATTTCATTACATACTACAATCTCGTTACCTCTTGGAAAGAGTATATCAAACTAGAGGGATCGTCGTCTATAAACTAGTTCAGAGAACAGTACAATTTCTAAATAGCTACGTCGTAATAATTGCTACGTCGACACTAATCGCGCGTACACCGACTCAAGTATTCATAAAGCAATTAATGATTTTTAGTGAAACAGTTCCGTGAACCACCGACTGGTCCTATAAACAGTAAACTAGTTTACTCGTGTACAAGATTTTGTTCCGAAATTTCTGTTTAGTGAACTAGTCGAAGTGAACTGTGAGCATATGATGCAATGATAACTGCTTAAAGGCTTTAAGACTCAATTAAACTCCAAAACTTAGGGCTTACAGAAGCCTACAGAAGGCTTCTGACGAGCACATTTACCTTTGTTGAGTTTCACAATAATACTACATTAACACCAACCACTACGTGTCAATAGAAACATATAAACACCAGTTTTTTTGAAAGTTTTTTTTAAGTAGATCGCGTGAATGGACCTGCAGTAAGTTTAGTTAACCCAGACTAGTTCAAGGTAAGAATGATCTATATGTGTGGTGATTCTTATGAATGCGTAGTATCATTATTAAAAATACAGATTTAAGTACTAGCTTTCTTGTAAAGATGCAACTGATGTAATTTATTAATTTTGACAAAAATCCACACAAATATCGCCAAGAAGACAATAATCGAAGACGCATTTTGCCAAAGCAAGCTTCTAACTAAAATGTCGCTTGTCTGAACACCGTCCCGTCAAACACGCAATTCGTCAGATGCGCATTACGACTGAACGCATCCATCACAATACGATTTAATTGCTTATCATATAACATATAATCTGACATTGATTTATAAAAATAGTAATCTTTATATATTAAATTAGACGGATGTTGTTTTTTAACTTCAATTTAACTAGATTGATCATTTAACAATGTGACGAAATGCGTGTCTGACGAGTTCAGTTCCTGCTGTATAATCTGACCAACATCTGATCTGACAACAACGCTAGTAGTCAGAAAACCAATTGTTTTCTGACTCTAGTAGTCATAGTTCTGACGACATGCGTGAGTTCCTAATTTCGTATTTTTTCTGTCAAACCTATAATCTTTTGAGCACAATCTGGCCTGATTTTATTAAAGCCTGCAGAAATATATACAGAATACCGGTATTATACAATTAGAGAAACATATGAAAACTGAGAATGTACCAGCCGCATTGCTCCTAACAAATACATAGCACGAAACAAACTAGTCCAACAACGTCACTGGCTTCTAGAAATTAACTTCAGGGTGATATTTAGTCATGTGATAGTTGAGACTAGCTTTCTGGACGAATGCCTTGCTGCATATTGAGCAGACCTTCCTCCGGTCGCCCGTGTGGATCCTCTCGTGGAGATCTAGCGTGGTCTTCCTGACGAACGCCTTCCGACAGAACCGGCATTGGTAGTCCTTCACTGTTTTATGCTTAAACTTGTGCTTGTACATACCTTCGAAGCTAAACGACTCGTACTCACATAACTGGCACTTGTACTTCTCGCCTAGCATGTGGAAGTTGTTAATATGCTTCCTCAACTGCACTCTGCTGTTAAACACTCCTTTGCACGCGTTGCAGTTGAGTCTGTCGTCAACGTGGTGCTCTTTCAACTTGTGCAACGTGAGAGGCGCTGGGGTGTTGAACTCTTCTTCGCAATAGGGACAAGGGTGTCTAGGTATTTTGTAGTGCTTCGACTTTACGTGGAATCGGAGCGAGCACACATTGTGATATCGCTTGTCACATTTGGCGCAATAGTACGTACCGGCGACCAGGTTAAAGTCATCCTCTTGTAGACGGAACTTTGGCGCGCTCCGCGTCTTGCCGCCTAGAAGACAGAAAACATACAATTCAATGGGTGCTCCTCTTCGATCTTCGATGGTGGATCTTTCTCTGAATGCATAGGCCAGTGACGATATGAACTGCGCTAATTTTAGACATGAGGTTTTCGTCAGATATCATGTGTTACAATTTTAATAAAAATGCTGTTGATCGTTTTCAAATGAATAAAATGTTGCACAAAACTTAAACAATTTCCGCTTCTTTTATTGACGCGTTATAATGTCGATAAAAGAAATCTTATATCGCGGGCAAACAGATCACAAGAATGTACAAAATCAAACTAGCATCGCTTAGATGAGTGCAAAAATAATAATAAAAATACTTTGATTAATACCTAACAATCTACAAGCATGCTGTCATCATCAGAAAAATATCACTAGCGCATCGCGAACCTAGTGACCTGAAGGTATTGTCATATCACTAATTTCACTGCCTCTCCCATTTTTTACCCGGAACACAGCAATACAAAAATTACTGTTTAGGCGGTAGATAAGGGTTAGAGTGAGGTACCAATACAGGACCGTTCTAAGAGGTTTATCTTAACCGGAGTACGAAAGCGACAAATAACAGTATATCCATCCGAAACAACGCACCATAAATGCACAGAGCGAGGATAGGCCGCAGTATCCCCGTCACGAAGCTACGCTCCGCGATTGCCATCACGCTTGCCCAGCGCGGCGATTAAGGACAAAATTCCCCCTTTCTTGGGGAGGCCTAAGTCGAACATTGGACGTCCAACGGCTGATATGATAGCCATGATTATATTATAGGGCTAATGGTCTCCATGACCAAACATCAAATCATATTTATTTGTTACAAGTATAAATGATAGATAGCATCAGAACTTTGCTATACGGCCTCGAAACATCATCAATCATATCAGCAGTAGGCCTTCCACTAGAGGACTGATACGGACCTACGCATAGATTTACAAAGAAACCGGTTGTTTGGGGCCGACCCTTTGACTGGACCCTGCTTAAACGCGCGGGTCCAGTCAAACTGTTTGTCCCATTTGTAGGTTGTTTTCTGTTTGTTCTGGCCCGGGCAGGTTAATATTAAATGTATTTAAGAAGTATATTTGTGATTCCTCTGTCGTCTGACGTCCGTAACACAAGGACTCTAAGCGACTTGTATCTGAACCAAGACAATGTATGAGATGTTGTAAAATTTATTATTATGAGTATTATTGGTTTTAGCTATTGGCAACACAGAAAAGGTAGTATGAAAATAACACAAGTGTATTCCAAGCGGTTTATTTCACAATATCAGTAATGGTTCCTCATCTCGTGCTGCTTCAACGACGACTTCTGGACAAAACCCTTCCCACAGGTCTTGCAGACATGCCTCCGCTCCCCCATGTGGATCAATATGTGGTCTTTGAGATTGTTCTTCCAGCGGAACCCTTGATCACAAATATCGCACCTGAATCTCCTGTTACTTGAATGCGTCAGCATATGACTCTTCAAGCTGAAATTATCAAAGAAACCCTTATCGCAAACTTCACACGTCACCGACTTTTCGCCCATGTGCACCTTCTTCTGATGCTGCAATACGTGGCAGGGGAATCTGAACCGCTTCTGGCACACCCCGCACGTGGGGGCCGGTATACCATGTTCCTCCTCCAGGTGGTACGCTCTCAAGTAACCTGGGACTTTTTTCTCGCAATGCGGGCACTTCCTCTCCCTCGGTCTCCGTTTCAAGTGGACGAACCGATAATGCTGGGATACGAGTGGTTGCGATGCGAACTTTCTGTCGCACAGGTTGCACGCGAGTGCGTCTGCAACCACCCGGTAATAGTCCGCCCGCGGCTTCTTGCCTAGAAAAGAAAGATGGCTTACACTGTCTTCGATCGCTTCTTGAAACGCGACGTCACTTACGTTTCACCTAAAAAATTTTTGCATGATGATGGCGCTGATGATAAGTATCATATCGCAGAAGAAACATGATGAATATTTGTGATTCCTGTGTTATCTGATATCCGTAACATATGTGCTTTAAGCAACTCATCTCGGAATCAGGTCAATATAAGAGATGTTGATTATATTTGTTGATTGTTTATATTCTGAAATATTCTCATGCGGTTGTCCATTTCACATTTTCATACAAAATGTCGGGATATACGCACAATCACCACATTTCAAATACTTAATATTGGTAATTTAGAGTCGGCATAAAAAAGACGAAACGATGTTTTATAAAGAGGTTTTACATTACACACCATCCATGATGGCGATATGTCAGAAAGAAAGTAAAGATATTGAAGCCGTGGGGTACCAGCGGGGTAGAATAGTACTTCTCTCTGTCCTAGGTGTCATAAGTGCGACTGAGGTACCGGATCCAACAGGACGGGAATGGGCAGCAGCCTCCTCGTCGTGAAATTGCCTAGGCCTTCCCAAGAAAGGGGCGATTTAGCCCATTGCTGCGGTGGGCTAGCGTGTTGGCAATCGCAGAGCGCAGCTTCGCGACGGGGATACTGTTGCCTATCCCCGTCCCGTGCATTTGAGCTACACTTGAGTTACAGATGGTTATACCGCCATTTGTCGGATACGGTACCTTAGTCGCCTCTTACGACACCTGGCACAGGGGAAGGTACTATTTTACTCTGCCAGTACCACACGGCCAGTCGATTAGTTTAATAGTAAGTTATGAGAGAATATTTAAAACAATACATGTATTTCAATAAAATAATATGTAACTGTAACAATAACTAACTATGACGCCTTGGGTTAAAGTAGTATAGCAATTTTAATGCTATAATACCCTAACCCTACATATAGCACCTTTAACAATTAATTAACAACTAACTATGATGCCTTGGGTTAGAGTAGTACAGCAATTTTGATGCTATAATACTCTAACCTTACGTATAGCACCTTTAACAATTAATTAACAACTAACTATGATGCCTTGAGTTAGAGTAGTATAGCACCTTTAATGCTATACTACTCTAACCCTACGTAAAGCACCTTTAACAATTAATTAACAACTAACTATGATGCCTTGGGTTAGAGTAGTACAGCAATTTTGATGCTATAATACTCTAACCCTACGTATAGCACCTTTAACAATTAATTAACAACTAACTATGACGCCTTGGGTTAGAGTAGTATAGCACCTTTAATGCTATACTCCCAATTACACAATTATGAAGTTGTAACATAAATTAAACTATTCTACATCGAGCTTAATTATTAATGATTTGACGTTGTCGACAAATACGTCAAAGTCCGGGTGCGACGAGACATAAGAAGTGCGTAAAGTGCCTGCTGCATGCGGCATAAAGGTGATTACGCACGCGCTACAGTACGCGTGGCAGACGCGCAAACAGCCGATGTCTTCGTCCGGATCGAATGCGCAGATGGTTGTCAGGCACAAAGATGCGTGACAATTGCTTTACACATTGATATATTTAATGATATTATTGTGCTATAACGAGCGTCTATAGGCCACTGCCACGCTTACTATCACGCGGACTGTATGCTTGACCTGGCCTCATAAAAAAAATATATATAGTGACTAGCTCATCGCCTTCTTTAATGTGGTGTTTACTATATATACTATACGACACTATATACTTACTGTATATAGCGTCCCTCGGAAGCTATTTATTTCCCTAGACCAAAGTAGACCAAAGTAGACCGAACAACGTAGTTATTTTCTAACCACCTTTGCACATACTACTAGTACGCACAAAGAATACGTCAATGTATTTGAAATATTTGCTTTAAAGTTTGTGCGTCACATAAAACACAGAATACATTTCGTACGTACGTTATTATTTATAATCTACACTAGTCTACACTAATATTATAAAGACGAAAGATTTGTATTTTTGTATGTAACGAATAAACTAAAAAAGTACAGGACCAATTTTAATAATTCTTTTTTTATAAAAAAGCTACACTATCACCGAGTAACATAGGCTGTATTTAGTACTAGATTACTACAAAAATCTTTAGATATTCCTATTAAAATCAACCGAAAGTGTAAAAAAAATTGCCATAAAATGTCTTTTATCATGTACGCTGCGGAGAGTATTAATAATAGGACAAAAAAATGTTCGACAATATTTTAGAATACATCAATATCTACAAAAAACTTCGCAGGACCATATGTCTAACTATTGTAGTTACGTGACTATAACTACTTTTTTACATTTAAAAAATTAATAGACATGCCGATCAATATCAGACCGTGTTATCCATACCATTTATAAATTATTATCCAATAAATAATTCAATATTCAAGACTGTCTCAATACCTGATAATTACTTTTCAATTATTGAAATCGGACATTCCAATATAAATGAAATAATTAAAGTTATAACTTAGATATCAGTAACTTATAATTAAAAATGTATATCCTACATCGGCATTTTATAAATGAAAACAAAAGTTTGTCCAAAGAATAACACACAAGATCAATTTACCCGCTGTAACACAAAACGAATTCATCACTTCAGGAAAAAAACAAGGGACCATCAGAAAGTCCAAAGTGATGACGTTCAAATATTGACTTCTGGATGGTATTTCGTTATATGGTAGTTGAGACTAGCTTTCTGAAGCATTACTGCAGATAAAGCACACCTTCCTGTGATCACATGTGTGGATCCTCTCGTGGAGGCCCGAGGTCGACTCCCTGATGAACTCCTTCCGACAAAACCAGCACTGGTAATCCTTCACCGTTTTACACTTGAACTTGACATCGCTTGAAGACTAAACATCTCGTATTCACACTCCTCGTACTTCAACCTCCTAGCATATGAAAGTATTCCCGGTGTTTCATCAGGCCACCTTTGGTGTTGAAAATGCACTTCCATGCGTCACATTGGAATCTACTGTTGTTAATGTTATGCTGTTCCAATTGGTGGACAGACAACGGGCCCGCGTTAAACTCTTCCTTGCAATGAGCACGCGGGGATCTAGGTATCTTATAGTGCTTTGTCATAAAATACATTCATATTATGCATGTAGTAGATAGCGGTTATTTTAATATTACAAACAGACACTGCAATTTAATTTATATGTATAGATATAGATATCAAGTACAGCCAAAGTACAACATGCGTACTCTCCAAATCGGTCCCAAACGATAACTTACATTGCACATACATCCCTACTAATATTATAAATGCGAAAGTAACTCATTCTGTCTGTCTGTCTGTGACGCTTTTCCGCTTACACCTCTCAACCGATTTTGATGAAATTTAGCAAAGACAATCTTTAGACCTAGAGAAAGGACATAGGCTATATTTTAATTTAAAATAAAGATTGGTCGAAAAGGGGGATGAAAAGTTGTATGGAAGTATCGCTATTTTTAGTGCTAGAAACTTGAAACTTATTTTTCAGGCCATTGATTCGATATAAATTAACATGACATTCAAAGTTTATATAAGTTAAGGTAGAGAGGTATGGTAACCAAAAAACCATACATATTATGGCACTGGTGTACCAGTAGAGCTGAATAGTACCACCTCCTGTACCAGGTGTCGCAAGAGACGACTGAGGTACCGGCACCCACAGATGGTGGTTATCCACCCAAAATAGCGTAACTTAAATTCAGAAGAGCGGGGATGAGCAGCAGCCTTTCATTAAATCTACGCTCTGCGATCGCCAATTATGCGCAAATATCCACTTTCTTAGGGAGGTGTGTTAACGCTTTATTAACGCTTATAAATTGTTGTTTGTCGTTTCGCTTACGGCAATCTCGATACTGACTGAAATGTTAAAAAGTTTAATAAGCCGCGCTTTGGAGCCGTTACTTGAATCTTAGATTCAAATCCGCATTCGTATTGAAGAACGCCTAAAACGTATATTCGTTACATCACTAGCACGCCGAGATTTGAATCCGCGTACGCATTCACGAACGCCCTAAAAATTACATTCGTTACATGACCTTGTCAGATCGACTGGGACCTTATCAGCCAGCTCCAAGTCCAACGAGCGAACCCCTGCTTATGAGAGAGTGGCTTCAAAAATAAGTTAAAAACATTTTTGTTGAATAAATGCTTTTATAGTGTAGACGAGTTTATTGACGGAATCGGGCATTGATTATAAAATAATAACGCACACTATTAATTTGAATTGTTTTTAATGTTTAATTGATTTATGACATATAATTGTATTCTGACATTTTTCTTTTTTTTGTACATACATCACGCCCGTGACCCATCTAAGTAGGCAGAGACTATGGATCTCCACTTGTTACGATGTTGGCAAACCTCTCTCACTTCCCTTAATCGCATTCATACATGTTCGTTTATTCTTGGTAATTCTGACCTGACCCTTCTTTAATACCTCTTCTACCTGGTTAAGATATGTTCGCCTCGGTCGTCCTATACCAACTCTTCCATTCACTTCCGCTCTATATATTTGTGCAGTCATTCTATTTTCATCAATCCTTTCTACATGTCCAAACCATCTTAACATTAATTTCTCTATTGTTGTCACAACATCATCTATTACTCCACAACGATCTCTTATCACACTATTATTTAATCATCTCTCAAACTCACACCATACATACTTCGAAGTGGTCTCACTTCAACAACATCTATCACATCACATCAACGTCAAAAAAGGAAGAGGTTCTTAATTCGAATAAATTCTTTTTTTTATGTAAGGTGTGTTACGAGATATCTACGAAAATTGTAAACCGAATTAAAAAAAAATGAAAAAAATTGAACGGGTATGACTATGAGATGGTCCCGTTGGCGCCAAATCAGGATCATCTGCTGATGGGATCCCGGGGGTATAGAGGGCAATTCTCAAACGTTATAAGCACGTGCAATATGTTGTTTTTCTGGTATATAATTTTTTGAAAAATTATTTTTTGTTATTTATGAGGATTTCTTCCCAAACTTAAGCAACTCCACATGTTCAAACGCACGGTAAAGAAAGAAGCACCTACCTTTGACGTCTTTCACGTCGACCGGCGCCGGCGCGGCGGTCTTCCGGGGCCGGCCGACCTTCTTCACTTGCCGCCGCTGCTTCACCTTGGCCTTGGGCCGGCCCTTTTTGGGCCTCGCCTTTTTGGGCCGAGCTTTTTTGGCCTCCTCCTCCTCCTCCGGCTTGATCTCCGCGTCGTTCTCGTCCTTGTTATCCGTGTCGCCTAAAATGCAATCGTGTTTATATATACATAAATATACAAACACACATCTCTTACATTAACCTGATTCCGATATAACTCGATTATATCGTTTGTATTACGGACAGACTACATAAGAATCACAAATATAATATTCATACACACATTTTACACCCAGACACAGAACAAACACGATTGAAAAGATTATATTCATAATATAAAATATTGTCGTTGGTAAGTATCGAACTCATGACCCATAGCAGACAAGATAGGATAACTACCATCTGCACCATTGAATCCGTCATAATACAGTTCGATAAAAGAATTTATTCTTGGGACACAATGTTGGTGATCTTTGATACGATGACACAAATTAGTGTTGTAAATAATTTAGCATTTAGGGTAAAGTAATAAGTAAAATACGATAACCTAATTTTGTTGGCTACTTGATTTGTATTTCATATAAAAATACTTTATAAGAAAGTTCTTCTATCACTACATATTACACGTTTACTTAGATCTTTAAAACTACGCAACATAATCGAATTCTGTGTTCTTTGTTTTTTTTTTGTTAGTAGATAGAGTGATTGAAGAGGAAGGTTTATATGTATAATACATGCATAATATAGTAGAGAAACACTCATAATTTTATAAGATTCCAATGTGATGTCGTAAATAAAAAAATAATGCGAATGAACAATATGGTATTTGACAGATTTTTAAAAAGTATCTTAAATTGTTCCATAAGTCATAACACACTTGCAATTTGATTGATTCTTTATGAAATGCTGTAAATTCTATGAAAATCACAATCGAAATTTAAATGATAAATAAGACCGCCAAAACGCCAAGACGCCATGCGCTTGAGTTACTTGACGTCACTTGCTTGTCAACAACATATCCCTAAACAAACTGTCAAATAGTGGTTACAATAAATCATACAAAATATATCTTTGGTGTTACAAAATGTCTTATAAATGGTGTGTTGTGTCACAATGCACTTATACATCTGTTAAAACACCCGAGAAAATGTTTTTAAACATACCAAAGAACACAAAGATTCGGGAAGTGGTTAAAACTCGCTCGTAGAAACCCGAAGGATATTGCAGCTAGTACTAATGCTTTCATGTGTGAAGATCACTTTAAAGTAAGTAAATATTTTGATTATGACATTATAAAGTTGAGTTCTCTATCTATCAGTTCCTATTGTGGTATATTTTTTATAGTTTGCTTTGGAATAAACTGTTTTATATTGTGTTTTTTTGTACATTGTTACCTATATTAGAAAATATATCTAATATTGATATTTATGTAGATATCTTTCTTTATAATCTTACATTTATAATATTGTTACTGGTGGAACAAAGTGTTGCTAACTATAGACAGTACAAGATGGGATTTAGCAAGAATATTGTCTTAGTTGAAGGAGCAATGCCATCAGTATCATTGGCAGGAAGATCAGAGAAAAAGACAGTCTGATACAACCATACCCGAAACAGCCTATATTAAACGTTTAAAAACAAATGTTCAAAATTATGAAATAGAAACTCAAGCTACAACAGTAAATAAACAAGCTCAAGTACGTACTATCATCAACTGTCACCAAAGCGATTGTCAGCAAATGTCGTCACACTTTAAGTCACCAATCGCGTGCGTTTTTAATCACGTGGTCAAACATGAAAATTTAATTATTTTAAAAATGATTTCTTATGAAAATGCTATATATTTTTAAATACTGTATTAGTTAATTTGGTTTAAAAATATATTTACAATTAGTCTAGTAACAATTGGTTTCATATTTTCGTTATAGTCAAATTGTCATATAGCTTTATATATAACCCTATTGTCATATAGCATATCTTTATATATAACTAGTTGTGCCCTCGACTTCGTCCGCGTGTAATGGTTTTTTTGGGTACCATACCTCTTTACCTTAACTTATTTAAACTTTGAATGTCATGTTTATTTATATCGAATCAATGGCCTAAAAAATAAGTTACACGTTTCTAGCTCTAAAAATAGCGATGCTTCCTTACAACTTTTCATCCCCCCTTTTGACCCCTTAAAATCCTCGAATTCAAAAATAGGCTTCCTGCCCTGTCCTATTTTATGTCCTTTCAGGGTCTAACAAGTGTCTATGCCAAATTTAATCAAATTCGGTTGAGAGGTTTAAGCGGGAAAGCGTTACAGACAGACAGAGTTACTTTTGCATTTATAATATTAGTAGGGATAATTCTGTGTTTGTACCTGGTAATTTCCAAACTACTACACACATACATCACGCCTGTGTCCCATTGGGGTACGGAGAGACTATGAATCACCACTTGTTACGATCTTGGCATACCCTCCCGCTTCCTTTACTTTCACTAGTCCTTTTATATACGCTCGTTTATTCTTGGTACTTGAACCTGGCTCTTTAATACCTCTTCTATCTGTTTAAGGTATGTTCTAAGATCGTCCAACACCAACTCTTCCATTCACTCCCGTTATATATATTTGTGCAGTCATTCTAATTTCATCACTTCTAAACAGATTTTAAGCTCTGCTACCTGTATACAGTTTGATCCAACTTAAGAGATAGTATAGTTTAAATATATCAATTTATAGTCGCAATATATTTTTCATGATAAACATATAAGCAAAGACAACGTCTTCCAAATTAGTTCTTACATTTTAAAACATACCATTCTCATAATTTGCGTCCAGCCTGTCGTCGTCGTTTTCGTCTATGAGTGGGATCCCTTGCATCATGTCTGCAAGACAAAGAAGTTACAATTAACACTAATATCATTTACGTACAGAACTCTACCCATATAGTAGAGGTAGACCTCTTACTAATCGGCTGCATAGGTACCTGATCATCATCATACCAGCCATTGGAAGTCCATTGCTGGACATATGCCTCCCTGGGATAGGAGGTATTTTGATTATAATTGCCGCGCTGGGTAAGCGTGTTGGCAAACGCAGAGCGCAGCTTTTGCGGCCATCCCCGCCCTGTGCATTTGAGCTGCACTGTTCCGGATGAATATAACGCAGTCTGTCGGTTCTGTGACCTTAGTAGCCTCTTACAGCATCTAGTGCAGTGGCAGGTACTATTCACACTCTCACCTATTTCTACCGCCAAATAGCAGTGTACGCATGGCTGTGATCCGGTTTAAAGGGTGAGACAGGCAGAGAAATTACTGGGTAAATACGAATTATCTTCAGTTCACAAGGTTGAAGCTCACTAGTGATATCTATGTGATGACACGAGAGTGCATAGGCGGTCACGTTTATCATCAAGCGGACCGTATGCTAGTTTGGTGACTTCATAACACACTTGAACTAGACACATTCACTCTACCGTGAGGTACCGGCAGTGTAGATTGGTACCGACCTCTGTACAGATGGCGGTATATCCATCTAAAACATTGCAGCTCAAATGCACAGGGCGGGGATGGGCAGCAGCATCCCCGTCTCGAGTGCTGCGCTCTGGGATTACCAACACGCTTGCCCAGAGCGGCAATTATGAGCAACATACCCCTTTCTTAGAGAGGCCTATGTCCAGCAGTGGACTTTTTTTTATTGCTGATATGATGATGATAGCCGATGAATGTCCACTGCTAGACATAGGTCTTCCCAAGAAAGGGGAAATTGCTGCCGCGCTGGTGGTAATCGCAGAACGTAACTTAGCGACGAGGACGCAGCTGCCCATCCTCGCCCTGAAGTATTCAAGCTGAGCTGTTTCGGATGGATATACCATCTGTTGGTTCAGGTACTTTAATCGCCTCTAACGACATCTGTTAAAGAAGGTACTATTCCACTGATACTCCACCAAGGCTGATAAGATGATGATCAAAAGACATTACTAAAAAAAAGTAATTTCTAATATAAATATTTTTATATCATATGCATTTATTGCGTTTATTTATACAAATATGTATGCCACGTTTATTTATTTTGTATATATATTGCCTGCACCACTATATATATATATATTGTTTTTCAGTTTTGTGTAATGGTTGACTGGGAGATAATGCCATCTGGCAATAAGTCCGCCATTTGTACATTTTGTAACATTTTGTGCCATAAAGTTAAATAAATAAATAAATAGTGAAATAACTTACCATCATGATCACTATCAGAAATCTCTATTTTAACTTCCACATCACAAACAGGGGTTGCTGGAACAAATATAATGTATGTTAAGACAATGGAAAGCAATATATTACATATCTTTAAAATAGCATGAGTTTCAATAGTCATCTCATCTTATATTTAGTCTACTATTTTAAAAACTGAAATAACTGCAGAAAATACTGTTATATTGTTTTATTTATCCAAATTAATGTTGCCTAAAATGCAACACTACTTGAATGGCCCGATGGCGTAAATGGTAGTAATCCTATGTTATGCGCCAGGGGTTATAGATTCGATCCCCACTCAGGACATATATTTATATGTTCTAAGTGATTTGACAGGGACATTTGTATTTGATCTATTTCTGGGTGTTAGAAATATGTATTTAAATAATACACTTGTGATAACTGCTGTCTGTAACAGAAGTGCTCGAAGTGGCTTACTACGGAGTCAGGTCAATATATGAGATATTATGTGAATATTATTATTATTGTGTGAGAATTAATTGTTCTGTTTAAAATAAGGTCTTACAGAATTATATACAACTATAATTATTAAATGAAAGATCCTAAAATAATTATCCTCATAAAAAAAAATATTTTAATTGATTACATGACAAAAAAAAAATTTATGTTTTGATTACAAATCTCATCTTGTTTTAGATATAGTGTTTTATGAGTAAGATAATACTGTTTGTTATTCACATGGCGTCTTATTCTCTGTGTATTGTAATTCATTTAAGAGTTTGGCAGAAAAGTAGATTGCTACAACTTGCATAAGACGATTTATGACAAATAAATATTTACTATTATTTTGATATGTGCTATTAATAGTTTTTCTCAGCCAGTTGGCTAGTCTTTCATCAATTGTGTATGTAAACTTTCTTAGAATTAATATTTTAATTCTATTTAAATTCGCAGTCGCAAAACATATGAAATATGACTTGAACTCAAACTTATTTATAATCATACTAACATTTGATGCCATTTCTATTGTAAAGTTCATAGAAACGCTGCTCACACAGCGTCACCTGCCGCTTGAAGCTGCAGGCATCCCGTAACCTCTGTATACACTCTTGGCATATTGTGTAAGTAACTCCATATAACGGTCCCTCCACAGGGTTTATCTGAAACATTGGATTGTGTAAATACAAAAACAAATTTATAATGTGTATGTTTATGACTATGATGTGTGGATGAACATGTATGTTTTTTATTACTGATCACATCTGGATGAAATTTGGCACAAGGATAAACTACAGACCTAGCAAACATAGTAGCTGGTGGAATACTAGCAAGATACTAATGACCTAAGATTTATGCAGGCAACTTCATTATCATTATCTTATCAATGCAGGAGAATTCCAATAGGAACAATTATATGATATTTTGTATTTTAATGACTTACATACCTCATATTTTTTAACTCTGCAGTTGAGTCATGAGAGTCATAGGTCATAAATGAAAGAAAGAGAAAAGAAAGAAAGAAGAATTGTGAATTCTTTTTTAGGAAACATAATTTTCTTCTATTAACAATCTATTTAAAAATATTTCCAATAAGATATGTTTTAAGGTTTAATATAAGCATTTATTTTTATTTTATGATGGTTTAACATTGGTTGTAAATAATTTTATGATTTAGAAAATACAACCTACACTCAGGCATAGTCAAGGTTGGCTTGATAGAAACACTAAACAATATAAATTTTAGCCTATATGCTGTTCAGAAATAAACTTAATAATTATGATCTTATGTATTCATTCTAATAGTATTTATATAAAATAGTAATCAACATGAAAAATTATACATCAATACAGTCTTTCACATTTAGTTTAATTAGAGTCCATAGGTTTAGTAGATATAGTTAGTTATTACCACTGAACAACACATAATTAAGATTTTAGCAAATAAAGTTTTATCTTATCAGATTTATAACAATAGAAAATGAGAGAAGAGTATGCGAGTTACTATTTTATTGAATAATAAGTTTTTTGTGACATTAATTTTAATATTAATTCAGAAAAATGCATCTTTTCGAAACATAACGTAGGTAATAGTGGCAGTTAGGTCAAATTATAAATCTAACTTTAACTAAATTGATTTGCACTTACAGTGATATCTAGGCACTGCTGCATCATATCGCAATATATTTCCACCTGATTCTCATTCGAATGGGGTTCTGCTAAGTTTTTAAACACTCCTTCACTGTGACAACAACGACACAAGTCTTTATCAAGTTTCCAGCTTTCCGCCGACATGTTTTAACACATAATAACATTACAGTCTTTGTACAATTATTGTTATTAACCAGATTTACAAGCACTTATTTTAGCAGAACAGCAAAGTAAACCTATAAATCATTGTAAAAACAAAACTTTCGATGAAGAAACAAGTAAGCGGGCGGCCATGTCATTTCATGTCAGTTGTTTTTTTTTCTACAGACAGGTATTATAGATCTGTATCACAGAAATCCAAAGCTTAACAATTACACCACTCAACAAATAACAAACTGTTTTTTATATCTGAGTTCCGACTATGTGATTATAATTCCTTGTTACTGACCTAATACAAATATGTAAATAAGATTTTTACTTCACATCTCATTTTCAAGATCAATTAAATTAGTCAAAAATACGATTTTCTTACAAAATAAAGCTAACCCGTTAGGTTTTATTGATGCTTTGATTGAAAAGGCGAAGTTTTTTTGGTGCCGCTGGCTTTCCTCTTGTAGTGAGATCCTGGAGTTTCTCTAACAAGGCTCCAACAGTAATCTGCGTGCATAGTAGGCTCCCATCTTCCTTGGAAACGTTTATCGATTGCAGCCACATCTTGATGAAAGCGTTCCCCATGTTCATCGCTGACTGATCCCATATTTTCGGGGAAAAAATCCAAGTGCGAATGAAGGAAATGTAGTTTTAATGACATATTACATCCCATTTTGTGATAACAGTCCAACATCAGTTTAATTTTTTGGCGAAAGTCGTAAAGGCGAAAGTACGTCAGGTCCACACAAATTCCATTGTTGTAATCTTGAAGTCAACAATTCTGCTTTATCAATGGGTAAATTCAAATCTCTTACCAGATCACTAAGCCTGTTTTGGTTCACAAAAAGTGGCTTCGATACGTCTTTATCCTCGGGAGTAAAATCCTTTTTGTCACCTTTTTCGCTGTCTGTCGAAGTATCGCTTTCTAAAGTATCTGTTTCCATTAAGAATACCGGGACCTTGGGTACAAGTAGCTGGTCAGAACATGGCTGAGGTTTCTTTATGGATGACACATCGGCATACTTAATACTTCGTTTAGATTTCCCAGAAAACCCCTTTAAATGTGTTAAACAGAAGTAACAATCCTCGGCATGATTTGTTGGTTCAGTCCATACCATCGGCGTGCAAATGGCATTTTTTTAACTCTTCCATTGTACCAACCGTTCAAATTCGTATAACACCTTAGACAGCACACTTTAGGAACCCACGTCTTATCTTGATTTTTCACATCACGGTCAAAATAGGCTAAGTAACACTGTTTAATTAGGTCAGAAAGAGGTTTTTTTTCGATTTTGGCGTAAATTCGCCACAAATATAACAAAATACGTTAGGACTGTTAACAGTTTCTAGTTTACTAATTGAACTAACGTTTAAAGTAAGTTTTGCTTGTAAAACAATCGTATTTTCAAAATACCCGCAATATAAAAATCAAAAAATACGTCAAAAAGTTAAAATTCATATTTCTCAGTTTCTAGACGTGATATCGAAATAAAATGCCTACATATATTTATTATTGGTCAACATCGATATGAAACAATTTGAGCCAAATCAGATATTTTTTTAATGTTGAGTAGTGTTATTTTATACGAGACTTTAAATTAACATTTATTATTATTTAAGTATGGCAGAGTATTAGAATTAGTGATCTTAGCTTTTAATTGATTCTGGTAAAGTATCTGTTAAAGACCCACTGTGCTGTAACATAATAAGATACGTAGGTATTTTATCTAAACATTCATCATGAAACTGTTTTGTTTTGCTATGCTATGGTCTAAGAAGTTTTAAGCTGCAAATAATGAAAACATACACCGCAAATAGTCGTTCTGTAAACATAAACAAACTTACTATTATTCGTTGCTGCTTATATTTTTAAAACTACATCTGGGTGTCATGCCTCTTTAAATTTTTAATGACTTCGAATCGTGTGTTTTGAATAATGTATTTATTAATTTTCAAAAATCCTGAATTTGAACCGTTTTAAAATGGTTTCTAATAAGAAACCATTTTAGAACGGTTCACTAATGACACCAACACATATGATCATATGGGTTAGTGGCTCTCGTAAACGAATTTAAATCGTAAGTACTATTCAATTAATACTCTTTGAGTCGACGTTTGATTGGTATTTTACAACAAGTGGGAGACTGCTAAGGCTCTGCCCGATTTATATACTTGCCGAACTGCTCTTTATAGTTAAAACCTATGTTAATTTACGATTATTCATATATTTAATCCCGCACTTCCGAGTAGTTTTATAACTTTCTGTTCCTATTACTGTACGATTACGTTTTTATAAAATATTTAGTACGGCGATCGCTCAAGGGTTGTTCACCTGCAGGGCAGGAATAATTCGAACACAGTGCTCTATTTTTTTTATTAGACCAGGTCGGCAAACAGCCTATAGACGCTCAATATCTAGTGATAGTTATTTATCGTTAGTGAAAACCTAGTGGTCATCACCAACGCGTGGCCAACCTGGTGACTAGACGATATTATGCCACATTACCCAGTAAATTCACTGCCTTTTTCACCCTGCAGACCGAAACACAGCAACGCGAACACCGCTATTTGGCGGTAGAAATAGTTAAGAGTGAGGTTACAATGCAGACGACCTTTTGTATGAGGTCTGCCTCATGTATATAGTAGTAGGTATCCTCAACTAAAACAAGATGTTTTTTTTTCTTTTTTTAGGATGAACCTATTGCTGGACTACTCAGACGTCAACTCCAGCGCCACTGAAAAAAGATGGCGGGGCCTCTCACAGATGAGAGGTTCGATGCCCGTATTTTTCCTGCGTACCCCGCGGCCGCGACCGCGCGTTTAGCTGCGGTCGCGCCCGCAATTGATCTGAGCGGGATAAGATGGAATTAATAGAAACACACACCTCTTTGTAAATTAGTTTTTTTAATATGTTTGATATTTATAGTAAAGTACACACAAACGTGCGAAGTATACACGATGATTAAATAACAGTCTTTATAACCGTCTATAGAAAAAGTTAAACATTTAAGAAAAAACCAGCAACTATAATCTGCCTACCCAAATCTGTCAAAATTTCGCAATCGATATTAACCTATAAAAGCGAAACGTTGGAGTTCAAAATTGACTGTCAACATCTGACAGGTGTGGGTAGGTTGATCTGTTGCTTACCTTACATAGTTCGGTAAGTACGCAGTCCAACATTTGTTAAAGTTACTCTAAGAATACGTCCTTTAAAAATAGTCCGATTGGAATGACAGCTGTCAACCTAAAGTACTTTTGAATTATTTAAACGGTTTTTTATGTTTCAACTTGATATAAGACTAACAAATTCAACAGACGTTGTCCTTGTTTATCATGTTTATGAAGTCTAAAACTATCCTATCTCTCAGTTTGGATCAAACTGTACATGATGAGCAAACAAAATCGGCTTAGTAGTTGAAATACATCCGGGACAAACTGTTTATATGTGAAATTTTTGTTATGTCATCATCATTAAAGCCATTGGAAGTCCACTGCTGGACATAGGACTCCCCAAGAAAGGAGGAACTTCGCTTATAATTGCCGCGCTGCCCGGATGGGGATCCTCACTGTGCATTTGAGCTACACTGTCTGATAGATATACCGCCATCTGTCGGTTCTGGTACCTTACTCGCCTCTTACGACATCTGGTACAGAGGGAGGTACTATTCTACTCTGCCGGTATATCACCTTTGTTATTGAACAATGTTTATAACAAAGTATGATGTCAAATATCTACTAATATAAATAAGTGCGACTCTCTCGACGATTACTACATAGACAACTGTCATTATAATGAAACTATATTTAAAGGAGTAAAGTATAATGTATTTTTTAAATGCCTATTTTATTTTTCCTCCATATACAAAAATGACAATGGCTAGAGTAAATTTTATACAAACTCCTTCGATCGAAATGAGGCAGCCTTGAAAACTTTTTAGTGTACATTTTCTATTCATAATCAATAAGAGATGAAAACAAACAAAATACGGGATTACCATTACCATACTTAAGCGTGGTCCATCACTATGAACCTTATAAGGCAACTTTAAGCTATAGAAGCTATAGAAGGGACAGTGACCAGACTGCGTGATCGAATAATAAATGAAAAGATTCGAAGACACAAGAATACCGCCTTATTTTGCCAATCCGCTGGGGATTTGAGGGAAATTAAGGCGAAAAAAAATTCACATGCCCTGACTCCGGGATAAGTCGTTTACAACACTTGTGTTACGAACATCACACCATAATCACAAATATAATAAATAAATACATAATTACTGCCCAGATACAGAACAAACAAAAATTTACTATTAAAATGTTTGTCCTGGGTAGGGATCCGACCCCACGACCCTTGACGCACAAGATAGGATCACTATCATCTATCTACGCCAACAGGCCTGTCAAGTCGGAAGTGGCAGCCGGCTTATAAATAAATATTGACTTGATTCCGTGATAAGTCACCTAAATCACTTGTGTTACGTACATCAGACAATAGAGAAATCACAAATATACTGCTTAAATACTTATTTTTAACACCCAGACACATTACAAATGTCATCATATAAATATTTGTCCTGAGTTGGAATCGAACCCACGACCCTTGACGCACAAGACAGGATCACTACCATTTGCGCGATCGGGCCCCATTGACCTAGTCTGGACACATAAAACTCCTATCAGCCTCATGCGCTCTCATATGCTCCCGTAAAGTATAACTCCTTGCGTACGATTTGCTGCAGACGCCGCACGAGAACGGCTTCTCACCAGAATGTTTCAGCATGTGCTTCTTCAAGCCGTGGTTAGTTATAAACGCCATGCTACATTCTGGACACTTCTTATTCTTATGGCCGTGCGTCTGCCGGATGTGCGTAGCCAAATAATGTTTAATGTTGTACTCCCTCCCGCATATCGGACATTGGAACTTGTGCGTAATATCGTGGACTTCGGACATGTGCTTTATCCTGTCATTGTAATGCTTCATCGGCTTGAAGCAGATCTGGCACTTCAACTGGCGGTTCGAGTGAGCACTCTCCATGTGGTTCGCCTTCGATGTCTTCGTCTTCAGCACTTTACCGCACTCGGAGCACGGGAAGTGGCCCGCTTCGTGCGTGCGTTTGTGCACCTTAAGACGCTTGGAATTAAGGAACGATTTCCCGCACACGTCGCATATGCAGTTCGCGTAATGCTCGTTCAGGTGCGTGGTCAGTGTTCTGAACACGTGGAACTCCTGTTTGCATATGTGACAAGAGTACGGGCTCGCGTCCACTTTGTAGTCTGCGATGCATTCGTTGTAGATCACCTTGTTGTGCGCCTCACCAAGATGGCGGCGCATTTCGATGACATCTGTCAAACCCAAACGGCAGTTGCGGCATTCTAAATTTGAAATTTCGATCTGCAACGAGCGCGGGTAACGCTTGATCTTTTTCAGTTCGAAATCGACGTCGGAATGCATTTGGTGCGTGTGGTCCCTGAGCTGATTTATCTCCATGAAGTCTTGGGAGCAGAAGAAGCATTGGAACCAGCTCTTGTGGTGCCTGAAGGGGCACGCGGTCGTGTCTCTAAGTACTGTGTCGCAAGTTAACATCACTTTTTTTCGTTCTGATACGTTTTTCGTGACGGTTTTCGTAACTGCCTCTGGTTGTCCTAAAACAGGAAAAACTTTAATATAAATGAGAATTAAAGGTAAAAAAATACAGACGAGCAGAGCGTTACTAATGGTAATGTTATTTTAACAAGTAACATTAACTATACTTATTATATATCTGAATTCTGTTCATTGTACTAGTTTATCAAATATAAGTGATTTTTCGGAAGATTGTTAAGGACTCCTTATCCCCTCATTTAACTGGCCACTACAGATATAGTAGATAACACAGGCGACAATTAGTATTGTACAGCACGTCTTTAATCGACTCGCGACTAGAGTATGCAAGTCGATTAAAGACGAGCTGTACAATACTTATTGTCGCCTGTGTTATCTAAACGATATCACTAACAGTAACGTGACGAGCAATAAATTAATTTGATTTTGGGTTTAGCACATAGCGAACCAGTAATTTCACTTCCTCAGATACAGATCAATCAATCAAGCAATCTTCAGATTTTGGCTACACACATAAGCGAGTCGATAAAGTAAGATTGGCAGTATTTCTTGAACAAAAAAGCTGACCCCAGGTAATTACTGCACTTGTTCGTCTTTATTCGGCTTGTGCTGATTGAGCAGTTCATCCGAGTCGACACATCATACGATTCAGCAGTACAGTGGAACGAAAAAAAACATTCGACTACATAATAATCGGAATCCATCACAGCAGCCGTAAAACGTCCACGGCTGGACATAGGCCTTCCCAGGAAATGGGGAATTTTCCCAAAATAGCTGGGCAAGCGTAGTTTCGCGACAAGAAAGCTTCTACCCTTCACTTGCCTTGTTACATTTAAACTACACCGTTTCGGATGGATATACCGGCATCTGCCGGTACCGCAGTCGCCACTCACGTCACCTGGTACAGGGAGAGGTACTATTCTAGTCTTCTCCCTATTCTACTCTGCCGGCCATAATTTGTGTATACCCTACGGTAGGTAAATGTAGACAAGATATTTAAGTATGAGGTCTACATCAGGTGTTGCGAGAATAATAACAATAAATAAATTCAAACAATATCATCACTCATATTACAAATAAATATTTACCCAAACACAGAACAAACACATATATTCGTCATATAAATGTTTGTCCTACTGGAGAATCGAACCGACGACCACAGGCATACAAGCAAGGGACACTATCGAATGTGCTATCGGGTTCGTCATTGTGCGAAATGAGGCTGCTTTGTTAATTAATGGCGTTGTAAAAAAAATATACCTCCATTCATATCCTTCACTTGATTCTCCAAAAGTTCTTCAGAATCAAATTCTGGTCGGGCTTGGTCCTTTGGTTGTATAACCAGAAGGTCCTCGACGGTTACATTTGAATTGCATACGTCGACATCTACCCTCTTCTTCTTTCTCTTTGGCTTGCCAATTTTTTGTTTCTTTCTCTTAACCACGTTTTCTTTTTCATTCTGGATTGAGGCGGCGTCTACCTTCTCTCTGTGCAGTTCAGAGGAATCAATTTCTTCATCTGCAAATAAATTATAAATACAATAAAAATATGTAGTAAAAACCGAAAGAGCTGAAGGAAGTTCACAACACATATTCCGGGACAAAACATACACATGGGGTACAGGCAGAGTAGAAGAGTACCTCCTCCTGTACTCGGTACCGAAAGTTGGCGCAATTTTTTTTTTCGGTCGAACCTATTGCTGTACTACTCAGACGTCAATTCTAGCGCCACCGAAAAAAGAGGGCGGGGCCTCTCATAGATGATAGGTCCGATGCTCGTATTCAACCTGCGTGGCCCGGGGCCGCGTCCTCGCGTTTAGCGCGGTCGCGCCCGCAAAGCTCGCGAGATCGGAGCGGATTTATTGACCTGAAATACCTGAAACAGTATAACTTAAATGCAACAGTGCGGAAAAGGGCGAGCAGCAGCATCCCCTTCGCGACGATATGCTCTTCAATCGTCACTATGCCTGTACAATCTGCAGCAATTCTACATTCTTTTAATGTATTTTAAAATGTTCGTATCAATTTATCGGTCAATAGATATTATTTCCAGGAAATAATAATCCTAGAAATATTATCACTTAATACAAAAAAAAGTTAAGAGTAAAAAAATTTATATTCACGCCTAAACTGGCCAGAAAGACAGCCGCCATTATTTTCAAACGTACAAGTGCATAGAACTTTATATTTTTCTAAACTTAATATGTAATGAGCTTTGATTTAACGTATCGTGGGTGTATAGTGCGAAATTGTAACAACACAAATTGAAGTCTCCAGGAAAGTTATTAATCAGAATACAAATCGATATTAATATGAGAAATGTTTGAAAAGAAAATTTGGGAATCCGTCCGCCATTGTAAATAATAGCGTATTAAATGTGCAAAAATAAAACAAGACGCAAATTCAAATAAAAGTGATCAAACGTTTTCTGTTATTGTAGGTTACTTATTTGTTGCTATTTATTTGACGTTACTCCCGAAAAAAGTATGGCGGCCGGCGTAAATACCGATATGTAATCAAATTAGAATATTATTTTGAAAAACCACATATTTAATAATAACAAAATAGTGTTCTACTCGTATTTCTTTTGGCAGAAAGTATATAAAAATCATTATCATCATATCAGCTATAAACGTCCACAGCTGGACATGGCCTCCCCAAGTAATCTCCAATAGGACCGGTTGTATGCGGCCAGTGCCCAGCGCGATCCTGCAGTTTTAGTCAGATCGTCTGTCCATCTAGCGGATGGACGCCCCACGCTGCGCTCGCCGGTACGTGGTCTCCATTCCAAAACCTTACGACTCATATATATAAATAATAAACTTTCATGATTTAATTTTGATAGATGAAACTACCCTATCATAAGCAAATCCGGAGTTTAGTAACAAACGTTCTACGGCTGTTGTGATGATAATGGTGATGATGATATGCATCATAACTTTAAACAACAAATTGAGAAAGATTGTGGAAATGAGTCATTGATACCTTACCGCCAATCGGCGCCGCAAAATCGTCACCAGAACGCCAAACGGGACTACACGTTTCTTCATCCCTTTCAGTCTTCACCAGACACGTCTCTAGAGGTCCTGAGAAGCAATTCAATGATATATAATCGACTAGCTGTGCCCGCGATTTCGTCCGCGTGAAATAGTTTTTTGGGTCTTAACTTATTTACATCGAATCAATGGCCTTAAAAATATTCAATAAATAAGCAGTTTCAAATTTCTAGCTCTAAAAATAGCGATACTTCCGTGCAACTTTTCATCCTTCTGTTAAACCCTTTTTCGAATTAAAAATTAGCTTATGTACTTTCTCAGTGTCTAAATATTGTCTGTGCCAAATTTCATCAAAATCGGTTGAGAGGTTTAAGCGGGAGCGCGTAACAGACAGACAGACAGAGTTACTTTCGCATTTATAATATTAGTAGGCATTTAATCATACTCAAACTAAGAACAAGGTCATTTGGTAACCAATTTGTTAAAGAATCCTGACCCAGCTGGTATTTCCTGGCCATGATAGCTAAATCAAAGTTCCATAAGAGATAGTCTCTCTATAAAACACAGGAGCTTTGGACTGCGGTTGCGAAGGCCGTTCTTGTGACGTATCGAAGCAGGCAGCTAGGGAGTTCAGACCCTGCAGCAGCATACCGCAGTTTCACCAGCGTCAAGTTATAGAATTTTCATACTAACTTTGCACCCCCGTTTTATCACTTTAGGGAGTGAATTTTTAAAGTTATTGCCAACATTTTGTATAAATTCCTACATCTCATACATTGACCTGATTCTGTGATGAAGTAACTTAAAGCACTTGTGTTATGGACATCAGACAACAGAGAAATCATATATATATACTACTTAAATACATATATTTAACATCCAGACACAAAACTAACATAAATATCATCATATAAACATTTGCCCTGGGTGGGGATCGAACCAACGACCTTTGGCGCATAAAACAGTACCACTGCCATCTACGCCATTAGGCCCATCAAAACTTAACTTTTTATTAACTTACGCTAGGCTATAATATAGCCTATGTTACTTTAAAATAATGTAGCTATCTGAGGTATCGGCAGAATAGCACAGTACCCCCCACTGCACCAGGTGTCGTAAGAGGCGACTACGGTACCAGAACCGACAGATGGCGGTATATCCACCCGAAACAGTGCAGCTCAATTGAACAGGGCGGGGACGGGCAGCAGCATCCCCGTCGCGATAGCTGCGTTCTGCGATTACCGACACGGCAAGCCCAGCAAAATATTATAGGCAAAAAAACCTCCTTTCTCGGAAAGGCTAATGTCCAGCAGTGGACTTCCAATGGCTGGTGTGATGATCTATTAATAAAAGAAGTTTCAAAATTGGTTTAGATGTTTTTGAGCCTATACGTTTCAAACAAAAGTATAGATCATTTCCCTTTATAATACTAGCAGAGATATGTAAAAGGCGCCTGATTACTGCAGTACTGTGTGTACAGTCCCTCGGCCCGGAGTACCCGTTCGCGGAACGAATACGCTTCCCGCAGGTGGCTAACGCACGTCGCGCACACCACGCGGCTCGTGCCCCAGCTCGTTAAAAAAGACAACTGGAACAATTAAAATATAATAAAAATGAAAATGGATTTATTTCACTAAATCTTTTACATTTACATTGCGTGCATGCGTGCGTTCGTGCGTGCATGCGTGCGTTCGTGTGTGCGTGCGTGCATGCGTGCACATGCGGGCTCGAGCTATGATTTGCCGAGTGGCAAATACAGTACGTGCAGGGTATGGAGGAACAATGGTACGGCTTTTTCTAGTAGCAGTGTTTTGTGGTATCCTAATGTCATCCGTAGAATA
>JACJUM010003272.1:5972915-6015994 GCA_020976665.1 Heortia vitessoides | reverse complement strand
GGCGCCTCTATGGTCAGATGAAGCGGGAGCGAGACCGACAGCTATGATAGCTCGAGAGCGCCCCTGAGGGCTTAAGTGGCCATCGTTGGCATAGTTAATTACAATAGTGCAGTCAGTATTCGCCCGAGATGCAAGGACTGTACGCGGTCACGGGGTGAACTGCTCTACGAAAGGAATGCGTGTGAAGTGTTTATGATTGTGAAGTCCCAGTGAGATGGTGGATAGAGGTATTCATAGACGTGTTACTATAGGCAGGCAATCGGCGTGCGAGTGAAATAGCAGTATATCCTTCTCTGTCCAAGTCCACTTTTTATTGAGTTGTTGCTGCTTTATTTCTACAGCAATTTACTGATTTCACAAGTATTATTATTTTGTTCTGCTTAGCTTTCCACCCACAACTTTGTAGAAGAACTCTATATTACTCCCTGGCAGCTAAATGCCAGCCATTCCACAGAGTTAAATAAAGGTCAGAGAAAATTTACAGAAACATTTTTTAGGGATAAAAAGTAGGCAATGTATATTCCTGACTATCAATAATCCCCGCACCAAATTTTATCTAATAATTAATTATAACAATTAAGATACAGTCTATTAGTTTAAACCACATATCAACACATCATATATTTGTTTATAATAAATACCCATAAGTATTTCTTTTTAATATGATTAGTTCTATGAAAAGCATACACAAAGCAATAGTTTGTACTTTAAAATAGAATTAAGTAATATTAATAAAGTAATAAAATAACTAAATCAAAATGGCAGTTGATAAAATATAGTGATCCTTCTCTGGTGAGGATATAATCTAGATACAGAGGTCTTTCTACACCTAGATATATACCCATCATCTATAATTTTATTAAAATGAATACTTAATTTCATTCTTTTAGGTTATTTTGTTTTTTGTTAAACCTAAGAACTAGATTTTTAATCATTTTTATTTATTGCAGCAGACTTGGTTTTCTTTTGTTATTGGTTAAATTTCTAACAGGATTCTAATTGGTGTAAACGAATTCAACGTAGTACTTATATGATACATTTAATCGACTTCTTCATTAAGGTAAAACTTACATTTATCCCGTAACAATCCTGCAACATTTCTGAGTACATCTCTTTAGTCCCTACATCAGAAATATACGATGCAGTAACATCCAATGTCCCACTCGCAGATAGGCAAAACCGACACACGTCCGGCCGTGAAGACCAACTATTTATATTTTCAATATCCATTTTAAATTAGTACACTACAGAATATTAGGTTTTCAATTCAATTCAATGAGAGCGAAAGAAAAATGTTTATTTTTTTGTTTTGGCATTTTACTTTTTCACATTGACATAACTGTAGTAATAATCGTCCTATAACAATGTACTAATATCGATTATCATTGTGATCTAAAAAATAATCAAAACGTAAAATCCACCACTTTAATTATTTGTATAAGATTTAATAAAAAATATTTGGCTTATAAATGCGTTTGCTTTTAACCCTTTTTTTATAGGTAAGATTGGTGGTACAGGTGGTGGTTTATGAGCAGAAATTATTGCATCTGTGGAATAAGAATGATGGATTAAATTGGTATTTTTGAGCCGGCCGGCTAGTTTCGTTTCGAAGATTTCGCGGGGATTTTGGGATTTATTTCAATAAGTTTCTATACTAAATTTATTTTTAAATATCATTCAAAATGCGAAACGTTGAAATCAAAGCCAAAGTTTCAGATTTAACAAACATTTGCAAAATTGCCGAAGAACTAAGCGGCGGGCCGCCGACAATTATTAAGCAAGACGATACATTTTATAAAGTAAATACTGGTCGACTTAAACTGAGGTTCTACGGAGACTCATCTGCTACTCTAGTGCGGTACGATCGGCCAGATCAGGATGGACCAAAACTATGTGATTATGACCTCCTTCAGTTTTCTGCAGCAGAGTCTGATAAAGCGAAATTGCTAAATGACATGCTCATAAAATGTATGGGAGTTCGAGGACAAGTTGTTAAAGAAAGGTAATAATCATTTTTTCACATATAAATATTTTACTTTTTGATTTTCGACAGACAAGTAGGTATATACTACAGATTCCTGAAATAGGTATTCTTACCTAGGATTTAAATTGATTACTTACAGCACTTACCAGTGTAATTCCAGATTCCATGAAAACATTAGATAAAATAGGAGTAGCTTCAATTACTTATTTTAACATCATCTAGTGAAAATCCAGTTTCAGCTTCAGAGTTTACATCAAAAAGACGAAATTTAAAAAGTTTATCTTTGTTATAATTACAGTATATACATATTTTAATACCACTTTTAAAAAAGCTGTTATTTATTTAATAGAAACAGACACACATTTTTTATTTATAATATTGTATATATTAGCAGTTTACCTCTGGTTTTACTCGCATGGTTCCCATTCCTGTGACAATATTATACAATAAAAGTAACCTAAATTATTGAGTACGGCATGAACTATCTGCCAGTTAAAGTCACATTAAAATTGGACCAGCTATTTTAGATTTTACCTCAAACAAA
The DNA here is from genome assembly GCA_020976665.1 of Heortia vitessoides. Lineage (NCBI taxonomy): Eukaryota > Metazoa > Arthropoda > Insecta > Lepidoptera > Crambidae > Heortia > Heortia vitessoides. Next base: position 6,013,466 of record JACJUM010003272.1, on the reverse strand, counting down.
ATTTAAAAAAGCTTATTTCGATATGTCTCCAATCTAAGGTTAAATATCCAGTAACTTAGAAAACTTATGAACCTATAAAAAATTCCAATTGTAATAAATATGATTTTACAGGAAACTATATATGGTTAGTCAGACACGCATCCATATTGACTCTGTTGATGGTTTGGGAGACTTCATGGAGCTGGAAGTGGTGTTGCGACCAGAGCAGACCACTGAGGATGGTCAGCTAATTGCCAAGGATCTCCAAGAGAAACTTGGCGTTAAAGATAGTGATCTCATAGAGTGTGCATATATGGACTTATTAGAAAAATCTTAGTGACTTAAGTTTGTGAGATTTATTCATTGTGTATCATATCTGTATGTAAATTCTTAAGATACATACTACTACAAGATTAAGATTAGGATAAGATTTATTAATAAATGGATTCTAAATTATTTGTGTTATGTACTTTTAGAACATTTTAAAAATAATTTCTGCACGATCTGTCACGGTCTGACAAACTGTCAATGACAAATAATTAATGTTACCAACATTAAATACTATCCTAAAGAATGTGAAAAGCATATTTAGTATTTTCTAGATTTGTTTCTGTTAACACGTTTATTTACATTACAATATTCACAGTATTATATAATTGTTCCATCGATTTTACTACCTATATATAAAAATCAAAACATATTGATTTGATTGTAGGATAATTTACTGAGTTAAGGTAAATTTTCCAAAAACTTTTATTCCTATATGGAGCGTCTTAGTTATTAGGTTGTTAATATACCTTGAGTTTATTTAAATAGCTTTTATGTCATAATAGGCTAATATCATACTAGCAGAGCCCCGAAGATTCACCCGCGTTAAGCAGTTAAACTTTTATATCACCCCACTTTTACACCTATAACGGAGGAATTAAAAAAAAAACTTTTCAAGTTTTATGACTCGTTGAAGAACTTTTACACTAAATTTCATTTGAATTACTTCTAAAACAGTAGTCTAAATTTGCAACACCGTTTTACCCCTTTGGGAGTTGAATGTTCTTAAATCATTCTTAGAGCTCCTGTACGTTGCAAAAGGAACCCCTGTGCGAAATGTCGAGTTTCTAAACCTTATAGTTTAGGCTTTACGCTGGTATGTCAGTTTCTACTTTTATATATAGATTAGTTTTTATAAAAGCAATAAACTTTACAATTGTTGTTTTTTGTTTAAGTTTGTTATTAGTTGATATTAAATTGTCGGAACTAAATAAATTCTAATAAGATTTTAATGTCATTGGCAATAGAATTACTTAGTATTTGTGGGTAACTATTTTTTAAACTGGCATCCCTAATGTATGTTTACGAACGCGACTTCAATCAGTGCTGAATTCTGTTCAAATAAGTTATGACTTGTAAATAGAATTAACGTTAAACATTATGGACTCAAAGAAAAATACAACGTACGGCCAGTGCAGATGTTGTTCTGCCAAAGGGTACCATAGAGATATAATGAAAGAGTATTACTGCGAAGGTATTAGAGAGGTGTACTACGATATTTTCATGGAGTGCTTCAATTTATTCGTAAGTATATAGAACAAATAATAAATATTCTTGACATAGATACAAATTGTTTTATATCATATTAACAGCTCTTAGTACTTTGTGTATAACAAAGTATTCTTTAGATAAAAAAATATAATTACACACGTACTTATTTTTTTCTTTTGAGTATATAGCACAGTCTGTTGGTTTTCGAGCCTGAGACCCGCATTTGTCTCGACGACAACAGAAACATACAATCTAATTACCCCTTTAAAAATATCATACCGCTTAGACCTTGTGCTAAATTTCCAACACTAAAAAAAATAAGCTAATGTATAGAAATACAAGTTTTTTATCTCCTATATCCTATTTTCATCCTCCTAAATGCTAAGCTTGTGTAGCCTTTTTAGCTGCATTTATAAAAATGGTATGTTTTAACTAATCAATCTTTAAGGTATTGAGAATGTTCTATCAAGTACATTATTTTAGTAAGCTTTTATGAGTGACAAATTGTTTTTTATTGGACGAAGAGAATACCGTCATATATAAAAAATCATAATTTATTTTCAACTCTATTTTTATTAGGAGTAAATTTTAAGAACTAATTTTTATTTATATACTTAATTAGCCAACTCAAAGTTGCTGAATAGATCTGTAATAGAACCAAAGCTGAAATAGCAATGTTGAAGGTATATAGTACACAAAACCTATGCTAAAGCCAATGCAGTTATGCACAGCATAAGACAGTCACCCACAAGGTGGATAGGATATCTGAATAGAATCACAGGATGCATTGGATTCTGGCGACATACTGCTTTCATAATCTTGCAGGGAGGCAATGTTTAAACTAAGCAGTGGACATCCTACGGCTGATATGATAATAATATGTTGAATACAGTTACATAAAACAAGTTTAACCCATTATGCAAACAACTAATTGTATTTAATATATATATAAATAGGAAAAAAAAATTATGTAGTGAAAATTTATACAGATTTTATTTGCTTGAAACTACTTTTAATAAAATCTCATATGTCTTACATAATTTCTCTTAAATGAACTGGTAATTTATTAAATGTAAATACTTACTTTGGAAGCGATTACCCTTGCATCATTAAGAAACTGGGCTGGATAAGAGTAGAGCCAACAGTCCAGAAGAATTTAAAACAAGGTAATTGAGTTGCTAATAGCTACTAGCTACTCAATTAATAATTCATACTTAGTTATTCGTAATAAATTTTGATATTCAGAATTTTTTTAGTTATCCACAGATACGAACATAAGCAAATTGATATGTCAGCCGTGCGTGCAGCGACTACGCGAGGCGTACAGCTTCCGCATGATGGTGGTGGGAACAGAACGGCAGTTACTTGAAGCGCTGAAAGAGAGAGACAATAAGGAGATGGTGTTTGTAAATGGTTAGTTATATTTTATTTGTTAAGAGCAGCACCCTGCGGTTTCACTCGCCTAATATTAAACAATAGAGTTGTTACAAATATAATACTTGAATGTGTATTATTAACACCCAGACACAGAATAAATATAAATGTTTGTCCTGAGTGGGAATTGAACCCACGATCTCTGGCGCATGAGGTAGGACCATCGCCAATTGCGCCATTTTGCCCTTCAAAAATATCTGAATGCCTGGAAACCGGAACCACCGGACCCTACCGGAACCACCAGCTCTCAGGCGGCCGTTCCGGTCCTTGCCAAGAGAGAAGCAGCTTGTGGCAAGTACAAGTGAGTAGGAGTTGCAATTGACGGTAAATAAAACATTCACACAACATCTCATAAGTTGCCCTGACTCTCAGATCAGTCACTTAATGTACTTGTGTTACGACGGACATCAGCTAGCAGAGGAACCATAAATATAATCCTTATATATTTAACACAAACATAGAGGGACACAAATATTCATCACGCAATTGTTTGTCCTCGGTGGGAATAGAACCCACGACTTTTGGCGCACAAGATAAGATTTACCATCTGGCCAATCAAAACCTTATTAATACTTAACATATAGCATTTTGTCCCCAGTCCCGATTGACACGTTAGCCAGCGAGGTGACAGTGAAGCGGGAACACGATGAAGATGTGAAAGAAGAGATGAGCGACGTGGAACTTGACTCCACAGATTACGACCCAGACTTCATGCCAGATGATGAATATTGTAAGTATTTGTATACTAATAGTATGTGGCATGTGGCCTCCCCCTGCACCATGCAATAGGCAAGGTACCAGAACCAATAGATGGCGGTATATCCTTAGGAAACAGCGTATAACTTTTTTTTATTAGGAACGATAAACAAGCTTACAGACTTCTTGATAGTAATCGTCGCAACCTATACAAGCTAGTAATATCACAAATATATCACTAGTGCATTGCCAGCCTTATGACTTGAAGGTATTAAGTAATATCCTCCAGTAATTTCACTGTCTCTCTTACCTTCAAACTGGAACACAGCAATATGAGCATTGGTATTTGGCGATAGAAATAAGTGAAAGTAAGGTACCAATGCAATGCACTTTTATAAAAGGTCTACATCATGTAAATGCAACTGGGTGGCAATCGAGGGCGAATTCCTTTCTTGGGGAGGCCTAATAGGAATCGGCTACTATTTATTTCTCATACCCCTAATTGATTAACCCTTATCACTCAAAAATTCCAACACTAACATTTTTTGTATTTTTTTTTATTATGTGGCATTAAAAATACATTCATAGTAATTTTATATAATAATTGCCGGAACAGCTAGAAAAATCTAAAATTTATATCAAGTCAATATTAGAGTAAAGAGCAGACGTCCGTTCTCTCTCGATACAGCGGCTGAGGATTTGACGCCGTTAAAACCGAAACGCACGTCCCTGGTGGAGGGCGAAGCGGCACTGCTGGCTCGGTTCCCGCCCATCAGGTTGCCCACGCGGCATACACTGCATGAGAGCTGTGCGGAGTACGTACGGCACCTGGACTTGCTCAAAGGTAGTACGCAAACCCTGGGAGTACTGGCAGTGAAATCGTTTTTTAGGAAATAACAAATGAGTAACATGAAAGCAATACACCATATAAAGGGCCCCATGCCGCAGATGGTAGTAATCCTATCTTGTGCGTCAACGGTCGTGGGTTCGATTCCCACCCAGAGAAAATATTTATATCTCTCTCGAAAATATTTATATCTCTATTATATTATATTTGTGTTTGTTGTGTACCTGGGTGTGAAATATAAGTATTTAAGTAGCACAAGTGCTTTAGCGACTTACCATGGAATCAGGTCAGTGTACGAGATGTTGTGGGAATTTATTATTATTATATAAATATTAAATAATAATGTTTATTTATTGACCTTTAGACATGTATGGCGTAACTTTATTATTAGTTTCATTTTTACAGTCGCAGTGGACATCCAATGGTTGTAATGGTTATATCTTGTTTCAGGCATAATGATATTCCCAAGCACCATTGCGAAATTATTAGAAGGCGACCACCAACGTTCCAAACTGAAGTCCAACAAAATATACGTCACCGAGAAACTGGCGCACATCATCAACGCATCAACCATCCTAGAACACTCTAACGTGACACCATTCAGAAGCAAGAGCAGGAACGGGTTCCCATGCTTCTACTGTAGGAATATGTTCGAAAGCCTCGACCGACTCCGGGAGCACACGTTGGAACACAAGAAGACCGAGCTGAAGAAGGTTCTCAGCACATACGGCGCCGAATGCCTCGTTGTCTACGCAGACATCACCAACTTGACTTGCACCATCTGCGATACCAGCGTCCCGAGTTTGAACCAACTAAAGTCCCACCTGATCAAGGACCACAAGAAGAAAATGTACACGGAATTCAATGACAGAGTCATCCCCTTCAAACTGTCTCCAAACAACATCTACGAGTGCCAAATATGCGGCTTCAACTTTGAAACCTTCGGCTCTATAGAACGCCATATGAATGTACACTTCAGGAACTACGTTTGCAAAGACTGTGGCACCGGTTTTGTCACCAAGTACCGTCTGAAAGTGCACGTTAAGAGTATGCACGTAGGGGGCAGTTTCCCCTGCGAGATATGCAAGAAGGTGTTCACTACGCAGCAGAAGCACAAGAACCACGTGGACACGGTCCACAAAATGGTGAAGCGGTTCAAATGTACGAAGTGTCCCGAACGCTTCTCCGAATACTTCAGACGGCAGAAGCACATGGTGGAACTCCACGGTGTCGCACCACTGCAGTACAAATGCAACGTTTGCGACAAAGCCTTCGACAGAAGGTACACTCTATCCAGGCATATGAAGAGGGACCACCTGGAGGAGCGGGACTTCCAATGCCATTTGTGCTCTTATAAATGCTTCACCAACAACGAGCTGAGGGTCCACATGATAAAGCACAACGGGGAACGGATATATGAATGCTCCGTTTGCAAAAAGTCGTATGCTAGGAAGAAAACCCTGAAAGAACATATGAGGATACACAACAATGATAGGAGGTTCGCCTGCGCCATTTGCGGGCAGGCTTTTGTACAGAAATGCAGTCTGAAGGGACATTTGAAGACACATCACCACGAGTATAATCTGCCGTGAGAGTTGAGATTCAAGAATGTATTGATTGCTTCGAGACCTTGGGTGTCGTTAAAAGACCGAATCCAAGTAGAGGTAGTGATAAGGAGGCAAAGCTCCTACCTGCGAATGGGTGAAAAAATTGAGGTGATATCTAATAATCTAGATAAGAATAGGGTATTCTACATTTTTTTTAAATATATATTAATATGTTCTTATCGATTTAATAGTCATCTGGTATTTTTACTTCCTGGTAATATCATCTAATATTATCATCAATAATATTTTTACAAAGAAAAAAAGTTAAACATTTAAACAATAAATATTCGCGCCAAATCGACAGCCGCCATTGTTATGACGTCATATAAACAGAATCGAATAAATGTCAAACGTGCGAGTGCAGTGCATTGAACTATATTTCTCCTAAACTTAATAATGAGCTTTCATTTAACGTATCATTGGTGTATAGTGCCAAATTATAACAACACAATATTGAAGACTCCAAAAAGGATATTTATCAGAGTTTCAAACGAAATTAATATGAGAAATATTTAGATTTATCGGGATTATTTATAGAATTATCGGGAATCCGTCCTCCATTGTAAATAACGTATTAAATGTACAAAAATATAACAAACCACAAATCCGACTTTAAAAGATAAACTTTCTTTGTTGTTGTAGGTTGCTTGTTTGTTGCTACTCATTTGACGTCACTCAAGAAAAAAGTATGGCAGCCGGCGATTCCGGTCACATGATATACAGACAATAAAATTACTATTTTATTTTGGAAATTATAAATTAACCGTATATTTATAACAGAATAGTGGTATACTCGTAATTCATATGGTAGAAAGTATAAAAATATTTATAGAAATTAATTTTAGTAGTTCAAACTGCTCTATTGAATGAACTAAACGTTTATATTCAATATGTAGGTTATCGGATTTCTATTTTTTAAGCATCAGCCTTGAGAAAAGTAGTTTCTATATATAATTTATGCCTGTTAATAATAAGCACTAAGATCGATTATAAAATCAATTCAATATATCAGTTGTAAATGTACAAGGATATTCGAGATTTTTCAAGTCAGTTTCATCATATAATTATTTCATGGTAAAGATTTTTATTTCATTTTAATAAACACAAATTAGTCTTGAATAAAAAATAACAGAACATAGCATAATAATCAATATTCAAAAATATTGAATCTATCATTACCATAAAGTTACTAAAACGCTCTCATAATTGTACGATTAGGAACAGATCAACCTACTTATATCTTGCAGTTTTTACAGTCAATTGTGAACTTAATAATAACCATTGCGAAGTCTTGACAGATATGGTTAGGTAGATCTGTTGCTGAGTGTTCACCTATAAAAACAACACAAGAACAATACGAAAAACAAAATTGCACAGGCGACCTTGTAGATTACAGCACTTACATAAAGGCAACTTTTCGAAACAGTGTTACAAGCTAATGGGAGTTCCGAGGTGTACCTACAAAAAAGTAAAATGAATAACATACTTACATACAAATATTTATGTGTGAATCTTTGTGTCACATCAGTGTAGGCCGAGAAAATAGACCAAGGTCTAATGCGAGTTAAAAAAGAGAGAGTTATGCCTTGGCATTAACTTGACTTTTTTAACTCGCATTAGTTCTTTAAGTAGGAAATGAGTAAGAAAGAGCCATTTTGGTGATACAGAAAAATGTTTCGCGTTTAAATATACTGTAAAATCATACAGTGTGATAATGTGTTTAATTTCGGTGTCCCATCAAAGTTGTACTTTATACATAGAGGCTGGAAAAAAGCGGTTGAATAAATTAATGACAAAAATACTGGGAACATTTTTTTGTTGTTTCCAACACCAATGTACCTAAGAAATTTCAATATACGTACTTAGTGTTATTTTTAAACTTAATCAGTTCCGAGTTAGGACGTAGTTCTTACAAAAGAGCGAAAAGTTGGATGATGACGTATAGTCATAGCTTGTTATGAAATTCTTCATACAAAATAAGGAGTAATACTTTAAAAAGTGCTAGTCTAAGATAATCCAGTGTTGATTCTTATTCTATTCGTTGATAACCATGTGTTTAATCATACAAAAATATAGTAATCAAAGATTCTCATTTCATTTTTGTGAAAACGACACGCGTCTTTCAATCCATCTATTAAGTATGTAATGCACACATCCCTATAATAGTCAAACTACCGATGTGACATTTAGTTAACCAAATGTCAAATATTTATTTTTTCATTGTTGTTATCGTTTTATATTTGTAACTTAACAATATTATTTATACTGGAACACATGGATACTCCAACATTCTACGGACAGTGCCGCTGCTGCTTGACAGAGGGCAACCACAAGGACTTGTTTAAAGAATATTGTTGGAATGGAATACGAGAAGTTTACTCTGATATTATAGTCGAATGTTTCAATTTAAGTGTAAGTATTACCAGGCTGGTACTAGCAGAGTAGAAAAGTTCCGAGTGTCATAAGAGACGTCTTAGGTACCGAAACCGCCAATGGCGGTATATCCACTTGAAGCAGTGTAGCTTAAATACAATAGAGCGGGGATGGGCAGCTATTCCTGGCGTGAAGCTAGACCCTGAAATCGCCATCACGCTTGGACAGCGTAGCAGTAGACGTTTTACAGCTTCTATGATGATGTTTATAATAAACAGCAGTACAGAGTTGACCATCTTTCACATATTTTTGATATACTATATTATATATATCTTCAGAATTTTATAGATTAATCTATTAATTATATACAGACGCTAATTTAAAAAAAGTAAGAAACCATGTCATTCTATAATAAATATATACCTATAGGCATATATGACTTTGACTTTTACTATGTAATCTCCCTGTTAATATATAATTAATATCATTTGATAAGTACAAATTTTACATACAATAATATAATACTCAAATACATTATTATCACTCACTATGACCAACCTTAAATGAAATAAATATTTTATATCCTTGGTGGGGATCGAACCCATGACCATTAGCTCACAAGATCATTACCATTACAAATATACTGAGGACAGCAGTGTTATGATATATTTATAGAATACCTTATTTATTTCTACAAATTTATGAAAAACAAATTATTTTAATTTTAAATATATAAAATAATTGTTAAAAAAAATAACTTGTCTTTGGTTTTAGGGTGATTTAAACTAAGTATTTTCTAGTGAATGACTAGAAATGACCAATGATGTATCAAGACTGTAAGAGAAATCTGTCCCAAGTGTTACTTTTATGTGACAAATCAGTCTATATGTATAAAGAATAAATAGTTATACAATAATTTTATTTGTTTTTATATCAATGACAATAATACATTTCTAATATAATGTTAAGTATTCTAGACAAAATGTAATCTCATATTTACTAAAAGTATTTTTTATTTCCTATTATAGCTATCACCACAGGAGAAATTAACTACACTAATATGCAGCACATGTATAAAAAGGTTGAGAGACGCAAGCAGCTTCAAGATTCTTGTGATCAACACAGAAAAACAACTCGTTGAATCACTCAATAAAGGTACTAAAGGAAATGATTTGTTTAATGATAGTAAGTATATACATATATTTAAACATAACCATATAACGAAATTGTGAAAGTCACTTGGACACATTTACCTGCAACTTGATGCGTTTCTCTGGACTGTTGGCACTACTTTTACCAGCCCAGGTCCTCCAGGAAGCACAGCAATCCCTTACAGTTGCTGGTCTCTTCCAGAAGTGACACTGGAGATCCTATGTATCTTGCCCTATATGGTGTCAGCTCAGCTCAGATACAATAAAAAACTGTAATATTATATTTTAAAAAATATCCAGACAAACTACACTTTCAAGAGATGATCTCCCAAAGATCTTTCTAAGGTAAGCAAGAATTATAAGTAAATATATATACATATGTTTAAATATTGGACTATATCTGACAGCCAACAAAATATAAAATAAAGCTTAATATACACAAGACAGCTTGTTAGAATCAGAGAAACGGAAGCTCTACGCTTCCAACTCCAAAACCTGAATAGGTTAGTTTGATAGAATTTATCAATCCTAATTTAATTCTCTGTATGGCTACAATCTCTTGAAGCATCCATATTTAACCAACTAACAGTGTCCGCGATAACATCAGTGTAGTTTCAGTTTCCATGCGAATAATTAATAAAAAAGTTGATTAAGTTGTCTTCTTGAAACACACCTGAGATATAGCTATCTGCTAATTAAATTCTCGTTAAGATTAGTCCAGCCATTTAGCAGTTTACTTCAAACAATCAGACAAAAATTAAAAAGCTGGTTTTTGTTACATGTGCTGTTCCCACTTTTATTTTAAAAAAGCTGTTATTTTGATGTTGACCTTTTAATTTATAATGTAGATGTAGAGAAATAATATTAAGCAGATTGGCGGATGAAACTTGACAGGCGTTAGGGGCGCAAACGACACATATCGTTGTATTTTGGACAAATCTTTCTACATCAGGAACCAGTTGACCGGCCCGATGGCGCAGATGGTAGTGATCCTATCTTGTACGCCAAGTCGTAGGTTCGATTTCCGATTGTATTTAAGTAGTATATTTGTGATTCCTCTGTTATCTGGCGTCCGTAACACAAGTGCTTTAAGCGATTTAGCATGGAGTCTGGTCAATGTATAAGGTGTTGTGGGAATTTATCTATATATTATTTCGTGTTTATATATATATATATATATATATATACACATATATGTGTGTGTGACAATGAATAATTTGTTTCATTTCAGGTGTAATAAAATTGGAATTCAAAGAAGTTGTGAAGGTGGAACCATTCGGCCAGCTAGATCATTCATCTGGTGAATTTAGCGACCCCGACAGATTGGGGGACAACTATCTTAATGATTATTTTGAAGGTAAAAATAAACATCATAACATCCGTAAAACGTCCACTGCTGGGCAGTCGTGGTGGCAAGTCGTCGAATCGCTAAAAAACGAAGCAATGGTCCGGCCAAAAATATTTTCTTAATTTTTTTAACAAAATGTTGTTTTTTCTTTTTAAATGTAGCGTTAAAAACACTTACGACCATTTATTTTTACTCACCCACCGCCAACACCTATTTTTAAATAACGATATTAGTAATTATGTGGCAGTACAACGTTTGAGGTGACAGCTAGTCATAAATTAATTACAATATTATATTAAAAGATCATTATTATCGTAAGGTTTTGGAATGGAGACCACGTACCGGCAAGCGCAGCGTAGGGCGTCCACCCGCCAAGATGGACAGACGATCTGACTAAAACCGCAGGATCGCGCTGGGCACTGGCCGCATACAACCGGTCCTATTGGAGATTACTTCGGGAGGCCTATGTCCAGCAGTGGACGTCTTATGGCTGATAAGATGAAGATGATTATATTGTACACTTGGCCTAATTCCTATTGTTTGTTGCTTAGATTTAAGTTACGAGTCAGATGATAGCGTGGGACCAGTTGACGGTGAGTCGAGACTGCTGCACAGATTTCCCGCTGGTTCTCTCAAGCCTCTACCAACGCGGCATGCTCTCAAGAACGTATGCAAGGGATTTGTGAAGCAACTGGAGGCCTTGGAAGGTATTCTAATTTTAAACATCTCTCGATGCCATAAAGGGATACCTCTCTCCCGTTGGCGCAGATAGTAGGGGTTTTATCTCGTGCGCCAAAGGTCATGAGTTCGATCCTCGCCTAGGAAAAATTCTTATATGATGGGGATGCTGCAGCCTATCCTTATTGCAGCATTTGAGCTACATTGATTCAGATGGCTGTACAGCCATCTACCGGTTCTGGTATCTCAGCCGCCTCTTACGACACCTGGTACAGAGGGGGGTACTATCCTACTCTGTCAGTACCTCACGGCACTCGTGAAATAATAATCTTTTTTTATTACAGGTAAAGAAATTATAGGAAAATCAATTGAACACTTGCTGGATAAACGAGTAATCAATGGGGAAACTGTCACCAAGAACGGGGAAAAGTCCGACCCGCCGCTGAAAAAGAAAAGAGTCCAACGGACGAAGTATAAAGAAAAACACGTTGACATAGACAAGGAAAAGAACCCGTACACCATAGAGAGGTTGACCCATGCCGCTAATATAACCTGCTTGCTGGAATACTCGAACGTCACCGCCTTCAAGTCGAAACATCAAAGCGCCTACCCCTGCTTCTACTGTCAGAGACGTTTCGAACACTTTGAAGAACTAAGGACGCATCAGAAAATAGACCACACCAAAGACAATTTGGGGCAGTACGTGCTGAAGAAGTACAGGTCAGGCAAACCGGACGCGCTGGTCGTCAACGTGGATGTGACCGACTTGAAATGCACTCTGTGCAACAAGGACATAGCCACCTTGAAGGAGCTGAAGACACATCTAACAAGCGTCCATCAGAAGAAGATGTATCTGGAACTGTCTGATAGAGTGATACCATACAAAATCTGCGAGAACAACTTTCAGTGCCAAATCTGCGGCACCCTGTACGAGACATTCGGATCTATAGAGCGGCATATGAACAATCACTATAGGAATTACATTTGCGAGGAGTGTGACTCTGGCTTCGTGACAAAACAGAGGCTCAGGATACACGGCTACCTCATGCACTCGAAGCGGACCGAGAAGTTCACATGCGATGTGTGCCAGAAGCAATTCAACACGCAGCAGCGTCGCAAAATCCACGTGGAAACCGTCCACGAGAATATGAAGAAGTATAAATGTAACCGGTGTCCGGAGAGGTTCAACGAATACTTCAGAAGACACAAACATATGGTTGTAGTGCATGGTGTGGCTCCAATAGAGTATAAATGTAATGTGTGTGACAAAACGTTTGATAGGAGATACAATTTGACAATGCATATGAGGACTCATATCCAGCAGAAAGACATTCAGTGTGAACTGTGTTCGTACAAGTGTTTCACAAATGTTGAGTTGCGGTATCATATGGTTAAGCACAACGGGGAGAGGATATTTGAGTGTTCTGTGTGCAAGAAGTCGTATGCCAGAGAGAAGACTCTGAAGGAACACAAGAGAATCCACATGAATGATAGGAGGTTTGTGTGTCCTGTGTGTGGGGTCGGCTTCATACAGAACTGCAGTTTGAAAAATCATATCAAAAGTCACCATAAAGATTATGGCCTTAGATAGTGTTGTTTTTTTGTGGAACGGAGAAGTGCAATAAATTTTGTTTTCAAATTGTTCGTTTTTATTCTAACGTGTTTGATTTACCAATTAATAACCAAAACCTGAATATGTGCTCGCACTAATTTAACGTTCGGTTTGAATAAAAACTTATTCTTTTCAAAATTTAAATGAAATAAGCAAAAAGATTGTGATAGAATACAAACTTTTTTTAGTTCTTTTTTTATTCATCTATAGCTGGACTACTTAGGCGTCAAATCCAGCCTCAGCGGAAGGATTGGCGAAGTCGTTTATCAAAAAACGTCTGTATTGGGACTGATTGCAGGAACCGCTGGCCCGATTTAAAAATTCTCTCAGTCTTAGATAGTCCATTTTTAGAGGAAGGCTATAGGATATATAACATAACGCTAGGACTTATATATAAAGATAAATGTCGTTGGCGCCTCAAACGCCTGCCAACTTTTCTTCGCAAATCTGCTTGTAATTGTGTTGTGTTCGATACACAGACAGGAACGAACTTTTCTTTTACTTGTCTTTGTATAAAATCACCTATTTTATGGATTTTCACCTATTATATTATAACACCAAATTTGTACAACTTCATTCGGATATTATAACATTTTGTGTGATTAGAGTCTCTTCTGTTAGCGGCAGAACCAAGTTTAATTAAATTTGGTATAAAGATAGATGAGTGTGATTGGAAAAGAAAAAAGGATTCTCGGAGTATGGTAGGGAGTATGGTGTCTTCTAATCATGCGCAGATGAAGTCGCGGGCATCTGCTATATTAATTATACCAGCTGACCCGACTAACGTTCCATCGTAATTATACTAATACGTTTATTAAATATGAAAATATTTATTTCCTCAACCAAAGTGATTGTTCCAAATAAAGTTTCTTAAAAATCATACTTTTGTTTAAATAATCTGTGGGTAGGTTAGAAAAAAGCCAGTGTTATTTTCATAATAGGCACATTTAATTTGACAGAAAACGAATAAAAACACTGGATTTTTTTTCAGTGTAGATCAGTGTTATTATTCAATATTTATCGACTTCGATTAGGTTTGCTAGAAAGTACAACACTATAAACGTCATATTGGGATTGTTCCTACGCCAAATAATTATAAACAGTCTGCCATAATTGTTTATGTAATATTACTTTTGAAAGCTTCTTTTTTAAATATGACGTATCTACAGCGCAGATATGAATAAAATGTATAACTGTCATAGTAAAAGAATAATATCGTGAAAATAAAAATATTTTGCTTTGCATAGCCATTTCGTGGATAAGAAATATATTTCACATAAGAATTATTGTAGACTTCTAAGATGAATTCAAACATTATCAACACAAACTATGGTCAGTGTCGTTGCTGTCTAATTAAAGGCAACCACCAAGATATGTCGAAAGAATACTTCATCAGTGGAATCCGCGAAGTTTATTCAGATATATTTGTAGATTGTTTCAATTTATACGTAAGTATAAATAAAAACACTTATCCTCTTTTAATGACTAACCTAAGAATAGTTTTACTATTGTTTTTGAGTCATAATTGTAGAAGTTTATTAACTTTTTTTTATCTTACAGCCCATTTGCTTTCAAACTGCGAATTTCTCAAATTTATTAATTGAAATAAAATAAGTTTAGTTACTTTGAAATATTGTGACCCTACCTCCAAACTAAACATCTGTAGAATCAAAGAAATATTTATTGTATATCTTTTTCCATGAATCTAATTTTTAATTAAATCCTCGAAATTCAAATACCTTTTTTCTAAACAAAAATGTTTCAATATTGTTTTCAAATAATTTATATCTCTTATTACAGTTAGCCACAGATCACAGGCTTAGTACACTAATTTGTTCAAACTGTGTAGACCAGTTGAGAGAAGCCATGGGTTTCAAAACAAAAGTTATAGATGCAGAAAAGAAATTATTAAAAGCACTGCCAACCACTGAAATAGAAACATCATTTTTAAATGGTAAATATTGAATTATTTAATTAGGTAAGGTAATTTTTTATTTATTTAACGAGTTTTACCAACAACATATAACTTTATATTCCATAAATAATTAATGAATGAAAATTTGTACAAATATATGGTTCACAAGTAAATACAGTATTTTAGAAGGCTAGTACTTTTAAATAATAAAAGTAATTATATTAATGTAAATATATTCATCATATAAATATAAAATTGTATCTTAGTTACAGATATTGATCATCAAGTGAAAGTGGAATGTTTAAGCCCATGTTCAAATGCAAGTGATGATTCCATAGACAATGATGACACAAAATTTGTGTCATTGAAATCTGAGAACCGAGGTAAATTATACGAACTAAAAAAACTTATAATTAAAAGTTTTTTAATAATAAGTCATAAGTATTTTTAATAAATAATAATTCTTATTATTATTAATAAAATATTAATAAAACTCACATAACACACAGATTACAAACACTACACACACATTAACTGATACCTGACCCTAAGATAAGTTGCTTAAAGTACTTGTGTTACAGATATCAGACATCAGAGGAATCACAAAAATAATTCTTAAATACATATACTCAACACCCAGACACAGAACAAACACAAGCATCATCGTATACTATTTGTTGTAGTTTGGGATCAAACTAACAAATGAAACACACACAGTCTTTAGCGAACAAGATAGAAGCACTACCATCTGCAAATGGCTTGTCAAAATGTTTTATACCTTTATTAGTACCTCTCCCTGTATAAGGCGACGGTATATCCATCCAGAACAGTGTTGCTCAAATGCACAGGGCGGTGATGGGCAGCAGTATACCCGTCGCGAAAGCTACACTCTGCAATTGCCAACACGCTTACCAAGCGCGGCAATCACGGGCAAAATACCTTTGATTGGTCTATGTCCAACAGTTTACTTCCAATGGCTGATATTGTAAACTGATATCACCGCTTTCATATATGCTCACCCTGTCATAAATATCCAATTATTATTTCAGAGAGTATCAGTTACAAAGATAACAATGAAGTAGACTACAGGGAATATGATTTAATTAATAGACACGCAAAACACAAACTGCGTCTGCCAACCAGGTCTGACCTGTTCACCCTTTGTGCTGGATATGTCAAACATCTGAAGAAGCTTAAAGGTATGAAAGTTTGTGTATGTATTTATCTAAAACAATACTGTATAATATTTTCTAACGTTTATATACTCACTACTATATTATTACAACCATTCCCAAGAACGGTTGCTACAAGGAAACCGATAAAAATTCTTACTATAATATTATAAATGTGAAAGTAACTCTGTCTGTCTATTACGCTTTCCCGCTCAAACCTCTCAACCGATTTTGATGAAATTTGAAACGGACAATCTTTAGACCCTGAGAAAGGACATAGGCTATTTTTTAATTCTAAATAAGGGTTTTAAGGCGTCGATAAGGTGGATGAAAAGTTGTATGGAACTATCTCTGTTTTTAGAGCTGGAAACTTGAAACTTATTTTTCGGGCCATTGATTCAATATAAATATACATGACATTCAAAGTTTATATAAGTTAAGGTAAAGAGGTATGGACACCAAAAAAACTATTCCACGCGGACGATGCGCGGGCACAGCTAGTATAATATAAAACTTAAATAAACACGGCAACATGTTATATCCATTAACATTTCCAAAAATTTTTACCAAACAATATAGGCCATTATAATATGTTTTACTTGCCGTGAGATACCGGAAGAATAGAATAAACAGGAAACAGTAGAATAAAATACAACAGGGCGGGAATGGGCAGCTGCAAAAACGATTGTACTTACAATCGTTTTTTTCTGTTTTTCAATAAGGATGTTACTCCTTAATAATGTAACTTCCTATTAGTGAGAGCGTTAGTGAAATTAGTTTTTGAGTTTCATCATATC
This sequence comes from Heortia vitessoides, assembly GCA_020976665.1. Taxonomy (NCBI): domain Eukaryota; kingdom Metazoa; phylum Arthropoda; class Insecta; order Lepidoptera; family Crambidae; genus Heortia; species Heortia vitessoides. The sequence continues at coordinate 5,996,318 of JACJUM010003272.1, read as the reverse complement.
AGCCATGGGAAGTCCCCTGTTGGACTACCAAGGGCTGTTTTGATGGCCTCCCTCTCTGGCGCTGCGTAAGCGCGCTGGTAATCGAGGAGCGCAGCTCTAGCGATAGGGATGTTGCTGCTCATCCCCGCCCCGTGCATTTGAGCTACACTGTTTCGGATGGATATGCCGCCATGTCGGTTCTGGTATCTTAATCACCTCTTACGACACCTGGTACAGTACAGTTACTATCCTACTTTGCCGGTACCACACGGCAAGTAACGCATTTTAATATAATTTTAAGGTTATTTAACTGTTTAGGGTTTGTTATTTTTCTTTACTTAATTTTAGGTTCATATTAAATAATACTTTTTATATGTGAAACCTTTGTAAAATAACAGATTATGACGCTACTATAAATTGCGGAAGTAAAAAAATCGGAATAGCGAAGAATGTGTTTTGTACTTAATAACATATGTATATATCCTAACAGTATTTATGCAATTTATAAAAGCGTTATATAAAACACGAAAAAAAGGAGGTGTGGGGGTAAACAAAATATTTCTTAATACTAAAGAAGAGCCGTGAGGTACCGGCAGAGTAGAATAGTACCTCCCCCTGTACCAAAAGTCGTAAGAGGCAACTAAGGTACCAGAACTGACACATGGCAGTATATCCATCCGAAACAATGCTGCTCATATGCACAGGGCGGGGATGAGAAGTAGCATCCCCTTCGCCAAAGCTGCGCTCTGCGATTGCCCAGCGCGGCAATTGTGGGTAAAATTCCCCATTTTTGGGGAGGTCTATGTCCAGCAGTGGACTTCCAATGTGTGATAATGATGATGACTTAAGAAGTCATGAAAAAAACCAGCGTAAAGCCTCAATATTTAAGATATGTTACTTGTAATGAATATTAAAATATATATATTGTGTTCTCAGGCAAAGTGATAACTGCGAAAATGATAGAAAATAAAGAGTCTTCAAATAAAGAAGAGCACAAAGTTAAAGGGGCCCTTGTATCAGAAAAGATGGCGCATGTCACCAACATCACAACATTGCTCGAGTGCTCAAACTTGACAGCGTTTAAAACGAAATTCCAAAATGGCTTCCCTTGCTTCTACTGTCAAATGATATTAGAGAACTTGGACGCGCTGAGAGTCCACCAAACCTCGCACAATAAGGAGAACCTGAGGAAAATCGTGACCAGCAAGTATCTACCGGGACGGCCCGATTGCGTCGTGGTATACGCAGACGTGTCAAACTTGAAATGCACTCTGTGCGATCAAGAATTGCCCAACATAAACGAGTTGAAATCGCATCTAACGAATGTTCACAAGAAGATTTTGTATACAGAATTCTCAGACAGGGTGATTCCCTTCAAAATGTCGAATAACAGCTACGAATGCCAAGTCTGCAATTTCAGCTTCGAAACATTCGGCTCTATAGAACGCCATATGAATACACATTATCGGAATTATGTTTGCGAGGACTGTGGTGCTGGCTTCATAGCAAAACACAGACTAAAAATACACAGATACAGTATACATTCCAGAGTCGGGAAGTTCCCGTGTGATATATGCAAGACTAGCTATACCACACGCAAAAAGTATAACATACATTTCGACTTGGTACACAAGATGTCTAAAAAACTAAAGTGCCCCAAATGTCCAATGAAGTTCTCGGATTACTTCGTGAGGAAAAAGCATTTGGTGGACGCGCACGGTGAAACACCTATTGTCTACAAATGCAATGTTTGCGATAAGGCGTTCACTCGACGATTCGCGCTCTCCAATCATATTAAACGCGATCACCTGGAGGAGAGAGACTTGCACTGCCAGCTTTGTTCGTATAGTTGCTTTAATAACAACGAATTAAGGTTGCATTTAGCTAAACAGCACGGGGAGAAATTGTTTGAGTGCATCGTGTGTAACAAATCGTATGCGACCCAGAAATCTTTGAGCCAGCACATGCTGTCACATAATAACGCCAAGAAATTTATCTGCGTGACGTGCGGTCTATCTTTCGTACAACGGAGAAACCTTAAAGCTCATCTTAAAACGCATATAGACGTGTACTCCGGTACTACATGAGTAGTCATTGCGCAGTTATTCGGATAACGTGATTATTGATTTCTCTTTGGCCCAAGTGCTAGTATTGTTTGTAGTTTCACACATATAACTTAAGACTCCTCAAAATGTAAAAAACAAAACCTCTATGGAGTAGTCATTGATTCTTTTTTTGTTCTTGGAGTATATTGATTGCACAGGCAATACGAATAAAATGTTATAAGCAAAAATATCGTGTAGAAATAAATAATTGGAATTACTTTTTTGGTTTTATTGCGAAAATGCACTATTAATTTATAAAAAATCATAATTTTTATTAATATAGGTAAGTAAGAATTTAGGAAGATATTGATAGAATGTGCGTTTTGTTATTCAACAGTTAATCGATTGATTTATACATGTGAAACAAGGTTGCATACCTATAAATGTCAATGTTGAATTTCAGCCAGTGCTGAATTTTTCGACCGTTTAAACTGTAACAGCCAATGGGATTCTAGACTTGTTATCTTAACTCTTCGTTCATTGGTCAAATATCAGTCAAATAATTTAACTCTTTCGTTACGTGTGTGAGACATTATTGAGATAGTTTCGATCGCCCCGAGTATTGTTTATTTTGGGTTTGCATACCCTTAATTGTTGTAAATAATGCAATATGTTTCATCTAGCAATGTTACGGTTAAAAATGAACCGGCAACCAATTATGGGCACTGCCGCTGCTGTTTGGAAGAAGGTGAACATAGAGATATCACAAAAGTGTATATAGAGAATGGCAAAAGAGAAGTGTACAGTGATATATTCTTGGATTGTTTTAATTTATTTGTAAGTATTCTTGAGTATGTACCCGGGTTTTGTAAAAGTGGATATGACATTAAAAGCTTGTTTTACTATTTAAATAGGGCTATATATGGTTTGTAGTTTTATATAGGTTCTTAAAAAATGTTTTACAAATTTATTTGTTTGAAGGTAAAGTTAGAGAAACTGATATTCTATAGTTAAATTGGGAATGAAGTGCCATCTACAATCTCTTTAAATAATTTAAGAAGTAACGGGCTGACTAAGTTTACATAGCAACTAAATGCTAGTTGTATATGTTTTTTTTAATGTTTTTAACATCTCACATTTTTACATGAAAATTATAACAAACTTGGGTCCCAGATACTTATTTGTAAAGAACAATTTACATGTTAAAACATGTTGTTTGTTATTTATATTTGAAAAATATTGTTTTTCATTTTCTTACGCCATTTGTACATTTTATTATATTTTGTGCAATCAAGTTCAATAAATAAATAAAACTCCTTGTTTAAATATAAAACACTTTTGACAACTTAAGAATGGGTGCCGTGTTGATTTTTTAATAGCTGTTACAAAAGTAGATTTTCAATATTATATAAATTTGCTATTAAATTCTGGTGTTTCTTGTATTGTACACATTTCTATGTGTTAAGAGATTTTTTAATTTTATTTTAGGAATGTAAACTACTTTTAAATCCACATAATATCTCATACATTTATATGATTCAGAGGCTATCTTTAAGCATTTGTGTTTTGGATATCAGACAAAAGAGGAATAACAAATATAATATTTAATTATATATTTAACACAGATGTAGAACAAACACAGAGTATGTCCTATTTGGAGTTCGATTACACAACCTTTGGCATGAAATGTGCTAGTAGACTATAGTAAATATGAAATCTGTAATGATACCACCTTTCTGCCCAGCAAATTTCTCTTGCTTATTATATCTTGAATATAACATATTTGAGTTTCAAGTTTTCCTATCTCCTTAGATATCCCCCCACATGAATCTGAGCACTCTGATCTGCAATTTGTGCGTAAATCAACTCCGACAAGCTCATAGCTTCAAAGTGCAAGTGTCGAAGACTGAACAACAGCTGATTGAGGCGCTGGAGAAGTGCAATGGCGAGCAGATGGTTCTGGTGAATGGTTGGAAAACATGTTTCAGATACATGATATTGATAAATTGCTTTTGCATGAAAGATTGCAGTTATTTTTAGTTACATTTTAATTATCAATTTATAGTTGACTCTTGATAACCCTGAACATAAATATATTGCATGTATAATAGTAATAAATTCATAAAACATTTCATACATTGACCCAACTCCACAGTAAGTCATTGTACATGCTATTTTTTATAAAAAAATTAATATTATAACTAGGACGTTCCATCAAAGAATTTTTTCCCTAACGACGGAATTTACGTCTTACTTAGGTAGCGTTCCAGCGTTAGGTACTTCCGAAAACAAAAAGAAATAAGGCTTATTGTATACTTATATATATTTTTACATCTCGACACAAAACAAACGTGAACATTCATCACATGAATGTTATGGGACATAACCGAATGCTTCACCAGACTCGTCAACTGCTTGTTTTTTCTTTTTGTTGGGTTTTTATTGCGGCTTCTTTACTACGACACGACCACCTCTCGTAGCTACGACTATCTATTCTGTAGGCCAGGGTTGGTGAACCTTTGGTGATATACGTGCCATTTTTTATGAAACAATTAATATTATAACTATGACGTTCCATCGAAGAATTTTTTCCCTAACGATGGAATTTCCGTGACTAGTCCAGCGTTAGGTACTTTCGAAAACAAAAAGCAGTAAGGCTTATTGTATATTTATATATTTATCATCATCATTATAGTCATTAGAAGTCCACTGCTGGGCTAAGGCCTTCCCAAGAAAGGGGTAAGCGTGTTGGGATTCGCAGAGCGCAGTTTTCGCGACGGTGCTGCATTTGAGCCTACAGAGCGAGGTACTATTCTACTCTGCTGGTACCTTTAAATAAGGGAAATTGCTTATGTATTATCGAACAAAAATTAAACTAGATGGTTTTATGTATATACTATTTCTTCTATATAAAAGTCTAAAGTATAATGATCGGTTCCGGAACCTCCGGAAGTTCCGGAACCAAGTTCCTCCTCTAGTACTCTGAACTTTGTCACCTACTCACATTTTACGTATTTAAATATAGATTATTTTATATTATTCGGCGTGTCTGTACTATTTTTTAACACAACAACAGAAACAAAAATTAATGTATGCTGTAGTTAGCCGTGAGGTACCGGCTGAATAGAATAGTACCTCCCCCTGAACTAGGTGTCGTAAGAGGCGGCTCAGGTACCAGAACCGGCAGATGACGGTATATCCATGCAAAAAAGTCAGCTCAAATGTACAGAGCGGAGATGGGCAGCAGCTTTCTCGTCGCGAAAGCTGCACTCATACCCCCAACATACCCCCTTTCTTGGGGCCAATGTCCAACAGTGGACTTTTAATGACTGGTATGATGATGATGAGAGGTAGCACGCGTGTCATTGGCTCACCATCCTTGGTGTAGGCGAATAGATTTACGGTCTTGGCATGTACTGAACGTCGGCCATCTTGTAACCGCGATGTGAGATTTGTATGGCGTTGAGTGGTTCGATGCATTACTAACGCCATCTATGATTACTTCTAGTCACTAGAAATATGGATTTGGTAGGAATGTAGATTTACATGAGCTAGATCTCATACAGATGGCCGGCTGCATTCGTGTTTGGTTATTTGGCGGTAGAAATAAGTGAGAGTGAGGTACCAATGCAATCGATCTTTGTTTGAGGTCTACCTCATCACCTTGTGATATTATTACTTGTGAGCGTCTCTGGGTTTCGGTAACACTTACTATCACGCGGATATTTGTTTATCAATATTGTTTAATAAGTAAAAAACAAAAATTAATATACTTCATGATTTCAGTGCCCGTCCCGGAAAATACTTTAGACACAACCATTGGCTTCAAAATTGAGGTCAACGACCCCGACGATTTGAGACTGAAGTATGTGACAGAGGTGTGCGATCTCCAAGATGTATCAAACGAGGTTTTGGAAGAAACAGGTACGTTGAAAATACATACATACATCATATCAGCCTTTAGAAGTCCACTGCTGGACACAGGCCTCCCTACTAAGAGGGAATTCTGCCCATAATTGCCGCGCTGGGCAAGCTTGTTGGCAAGCGCAGAGCGCAGCCTTCACGGTAGGAATTCTGCTGTCCATTCCCGCCCTGTGCATTTGAGCTACACTGATACGGATGGATATACCGCCATCTGTCGGTTCTGGTACCTTAGTCATAGAATAGTACCTCCCACTGTATCAGTTGTCGTAAGAGGTACCAGACTCTAACTTAATAACTAATATCCATCCGAAACAGCGCAGTTAAAATGCACAGGGCGGGGATGGGCAGCAGCATCCCCGTTGGGAAAGTTGTACTCTGCGATTGCCAACAAGCTTGCCTAGCGTATCGCTATTGTTAGAACTAGAAGCTAGAAACTTATTATTTAGGCTATTGATTTGTATATAAATAAATATAACATTCAATGTTTATATAAGTTAAAGCATGGCCGAAGAATCTACTGCACGCGGACGAAGTCGAGGGCACAGCTAGTCTAATGTATAAAATTCTCGTGTCACGTGTTGGTTACGATACTCCTCCGAAACGGCTTGACAAATTCTTATGATTTTTTTTTTCGCATTCTCTGTGGGTCTGAAAATCGGCTACTATCTATTTTTAATACCCGTAAGTAATAAAGGTTATCCGAACCTGATATATTTTAAACTTTATTTGAACATTTTTTAAATAATGTGGTATTAAAAATATATACAAACCTAAATTTTCACCTTTCCATCACCAACCCCTATATTTTATTAGTCTTCTCAGTATATATAGCAGAACAACGTTTGCCGGGATAGCTAGTAAAATATATTTAAGTGTAGGCGGCCCGATGGCGCAGATGGTTGTGATCCTATCTTGTGTGCTAAAGGTCGTAGGTTCGATCCCCAGCCAGAGCAAACATTTATTTATTTCATCATTATCATACCAGCCATTGGAAATCCTCTGCTGGACAAAAGTCTCTCCAAGAAAGAAGGTTTCTTGCCCATAATTGCCGCGCTGGTCAAGCGTGTTGGCAATCGCAGAGCGCAGCCAATGCAACGGGAATGCTGCGGCCCATCCCCGCCCTGTGCATTTTAACTGCGCTGTTTCGGATGGATATACCGCCTTCTGTTGGTTCTGGTACCTTAGTTAGAGTCTGGTACTTCTTACGACACCTAATACAGTGGGATGTACTATTCTACTCTGCTGGTACCTCACGGCAATATTTATTTATATGATGAATATTTGTGTTTGTTCTGTCTGGATGTTTTTTATATGTATCATTAGTATTAAATGTGTAATTCCTCTTTTTTTTCTGAGGCAGGTCGCCGTATGACATGTATGTATCTATTTATTTATTACTAGCGGCCCGTCCTGGCTTCGCTCGGGTAGACATAAATAGGTATATTAAGTATTAAGTTAAGGCCAGATATTTAAGTTTTAAGCATGCTAATTAAAACGACCATGAATCAATAAGTTAGAAAAAAAGAATGCTTATCTTGAAGCCTCCCTGTACACTACGTTGGCTGTGGTATTTGTAGGTGGCAACAAAACGTTATTGATTTTCAGGAGATCCTACTCGAGAAAGTGCTACGTACAATAGCTCTCGTCGATTTAGTTACTCGATGCGCTGCGTGGCGGCCGCCGCCGTCATGTATTTTTATTTTAATTTAATATCTTTTGAATGACATGTCCGATTTCAATAATTTTAAAATGTAATCATCAGGTATTGAGACAGTCTTGAATATTAATTATTTATTTGGATAAAAACTTAAAAATGGTATGGATAACACGGTCTGATTTTTATCGGCATTTCTATCAATTTTTTAAATGTAAAAAAGTAGTTATAGTGGCGTAACTACAATAGTTAGACATGTGGTCTCGCGAAGTTTTTTGTAGATATTGATGTATTCTAAAATATTGTCGAACATTTTTTTGTCCTATCATTAATACTCTTCGCAGCGTATGCGATGAAAGACGTTTTATGGCTAATTTTTTTACACCTTCGGTTGGTTTTAATAGGAATTTTTAAAGATTTCTATAGTAACCTGTATTACTCAGTGATAATGTAGCTTTCTAATGAAAAAAGAATTATTAAAATCGGTCCAGTACTTTATGAGTTTATTCGTTACATACAAAAATACAAATTTTTCCTCTTTATAATATTAGTGAAGATTTTATCACCTGACATTATTATATACATAGCCCAACAATTGAAACGTTTAGTTGAAAAGATGGCTTATTTCTTTTCAGCAACTGAAGACACTTACGAGAACCAGGAGACAATAAATGAAGACACCCAGAAGAACGTCATTTATTTGACGGAGAAAATGGCGCTTTTCTCTAACACGTGCGCGCTTCTGGAACACTCGAACACAACTATCTTCAAGAGCAAATCCCGATCAGGGTTCCCCTGCTTCTACTGCAAAGAGATCTTCGAGAACTTCCAAGTGCTGAGAGCGCATCAGAACGCCGACCACACCAGAGCCAGCCTGAAGAAGGTCCTGAAGAGATATTCTGCGGAGAGTCTGGTCGTGTACGCCGATGTGTCAGATTTGAAATGTCTCATCTGTGATAGCGCACTGGCAAATTTGAAAGAGTTAAAAACGCATTTGATTAACTCGCACAAGAAGATCTTTTACCCGAAGTTCACGGACAGAGTGGTCCCATTCAAGCTGTTGGAGAATAACTACTTCCAATGCCAATGTTGCGCGTTTAATTTTGAGACGTTCGGCGCGATAGAACGCCACATGAACACCCATTACAGGAACTACGTGTGCTCAGAATGCGGTTCAGGCTTCGTCACCATGTTACGTCTAAAGACACACATCCACGCGATCCACAGAGAAGGGACATTCCCCTGCGAGTATTGCGATAAGGTCTTCAAAACGCATCTACGTTACAAAGGCCATATAGACTTCATGCATAAGCGGTTCAAGAAGCTGAAGTGCCCAAAGTGTCCAGCAAGGTTCTCCGACTACTTCGTCCAGAGGAAGCATTTAGTGCAGGAGCATGGGGAGACGCCTATTTTGTACAATTGCAACGTTTGCGGGCGCGCCTTCAATAGAAGGTACACGCTGTCGTGCCATATGAAGCGGCATTTGGAACAGAAAGATGTTTCCTGTGATCTGTGCCCGTACGCTTGCTACTCGAAGACGGAACTTAAGGAACATATGTTGAAGCATAACAGGGATGTGAACGAGAGGCTGTTCACCTGCTCCATCTGTAATAAGTCTTATTCCAGGCGGAAGACCTGGAAGGACCATATGAGGATGCACAGTGGTAGGAGGTTCGTCTGCCAGATTTGTGATCAAACCTTCCTGCACATTTACAGTTTGAGAATGCATGTGAGGAACGACCATACCGATTTCGCATTTGAATAGGTATAATGTCATGTTATTATCGCCATCATCATCAATGCAGTTCATGTTCATTCAACGTTCATTCCTGGGCCTTCCTTCCTTTAGGAGGAGGAAATCTGCATGGGGGGGGGGGGTTAACTTCGGGGTTTTTTGGTCATAATTGCCGCGCTGAGCAAGCGTGTTGGCAATCGCAAAGCGCAGCTAACGCGACAGGGATGCTGCTGCCTGTCTCTGCCCTGTGCATTTGTCCTGCACTGTTTCGATTATATACCGCCATCTGTTGGTTCCGGTGCCTCAGGCACTTCGACATCTGGTCCAGGGTCTAGGGTACAGTGTCAGCCGGTACCCGACGGCAAGTTTGTATGGAATGGTTTAAATGTTAAATATAAGTTGAATACAAAAATGTGGTTTGTTTAAGAGATGTGTTTGGTGCGTTTTTTGGGAGAATCTAATAATAAGTTTTTTATTAGTTAGGACATGGATGCCAGGGACTGCGTGACACTGAACTGCTTCAAGTGGTTGTGTTGTAAAGTTGATAAAACTCAATATAAGTTTTATATCACTACTAATATTACAAATGTGAAAGTAACTGTCTGTCTGTTACGCTTTCCCGCTTAAACCTCTCAACCGATTTTGATGAAATTTGGCACAGACAATCTTTAGACCCTGATAAAGGACATAGCCTATTTTTTTATTCAATATAAGGGTTGTAAGGGGTGGAAAAGGGAAGATGAAAAGTTGTATGGAAGTATCGCTCTTTTCAGAGCTAGAAACTTGAAACTTATTTTTCAAGCCATTAATTGATTCGATATAAATAAACATGACATGCTAAGTTTATGTGAGTTATGGTAAAGAGGTGTGGTAACCAAAAACCTATTCCACGCGGACGAAGTCGCGGGCACAGCTAGTTCCTAATAAATTAAAAATAAATAGCTGAGCCGAAACGTCGTCCTATCTTAATTAAGAATATATAATTGGAAACTGTTAGATCTATTTGAAAAGTTATTTGCAGCACGCTTATTGTGTAACGAATGACAATTATGTCAGAAAACAATTCTTAGAAAAAATAAATTGACGGGCCTGATGGCGTAGATGGTAGCGATCCTATCTTATGCACCAAAGGTCATTCGATGCCCACACAACAAATATTTAGTGTTTGTCATGTGTCTGGGTGTTAAAAATATTTATTTAAGTATTATATTTGGGATACCTCTGTTTATGGTTATATATTGACCTGACTTACCACGGAGTCAGGTCAATGTATGAGATGTTGTGTGAATATGATATAAATTACAAATTTTACCAATGAAAAAAGATGTAAGTATACCTTAGCAACTATAGATCAGCACATACTCTTGGCAAGGAATTTTTTATATTATGGAATCAGTAAACAAGCATACGGTCCGCTTGATGATAAACGTGACCGCAGTCTATAGACGCTCATGTCATCACAAGGATATCACTAGCGTGTCGCCACCCTGTGAACGGAAGATACAGTGTAACATTACCCAGTAATTTAACTGCCTCTTACCCTTCAAACCGGAACACAGCAATGCGAATATGTGCATATCTGTCTGTCAGATGTGATGTAGGCATAACTCTGTTAATAAAAACATGCACTTTCTATTACATCTCATCTGTAATCGAAGAGTAACAGACTGGCTTTCATCACTAAGTAATGATGAAGTCCAGAAATGTATATGTAATTCCCACAACATTATATACATTGACGTGACTCCATGGTAAGTCATCATATAATTATTTGTCCTGGGTGGGGATTCAACCCACGAACCTCGGCGCACGAGATAGGATCACTAACATCTGCGCCAACAGGCCCGTCGCCTATAAATAATAATAATAATTTTCAGGTTTGTAAAATTTTACATACAAACACAAACGTACGCCCGCATCATTAGTTTTTCTTGCAGGTACCTGTCTGCTGGGAACGAACTTGCAATAAACTTAGTTTAAAAACACGTCTGACGCTGGCTCAATAGTTTTAGGTGGGTTTAATAGAATATAATACCGAGGTACCGGCTGTATAGCGTAGTATCTCCCCCTGTACCAGGAACCGACAACCGGTATATCCATCCGAGCCAATGCAGCTCAAATGCACAGGGCGGGGATGGACAGTAGCATTCCTACCGTGAAGGCTGCGCTCTGCGATTGCCTCCACGCCACCCAACTCGGCAATTACGGGCAAAATTTCCCCTTCCTTAGGGAGGCCTATGTCCAGCAGTGGCTGGTTGATGTTGAATGACTGATATGCTGATGTTGATAATGATAAATAGAATGACCCGTACGTTAGGTGACTAATGATCTTAGAGGATCCTGAGTGTCATCTGTATTATATAGGAAAAAAAACTTTTATATAATATAAAATTTATTTTATTATTATATTTTATTACAACTTCAAAATTGCTTTCAAGTTACGTTGAAAAAATTAGACGAAACATCACCATTTTTCAATTTAATTCCGCACGCCGCGTGTCAATTAACAATTTTTAATAAATATAGCTTGACTCGTATGACAGCTGTCGAACTTTAGCATGTTATAAAATTATTTTGACAGTTTCTGGTCTTCATTGTTTTTAGTTTCCAAAAAATGCTTCATACGCAACACATTTCTCATGTAAAATACGTATCTATGCTATGACATTGACATCTGTCATTATAATTAAACTATATTAAATATATATAAGGAGTAGAAGTGTTTGCAGTACTCCTATTGTGACTTACGCATACAATGCTATCACATAGCATTTTGCCAAAATAATATAGAAAATATTGCCAATTTCACATAATAACACCAATATATTTATGATACAATTTATCATGCGAAAACACTTTATTCTCTGTATCAACCAAAAGGCTATATAATATATACTAAATACATAGGTCAAATAAAAAAAAACTGGACAACTGTTTCTTGTTATGTAAAGGGAAGACAAGATATATGATTTATATCGTTTATAACCTGTAATAATTAATAAATTTGTGTTTCACAAAATACATGCATATTTAATTTAGCTAATTTCTCGCGGTGAACGCGCTCAATTCATTTTCGAATGTCTAGTTGGACACTAAAAGTATCAACACATACTTTTTCGTATATAATTATATAAATTTCCTATATTTATATAAGAAATTTGTTATCTTTTTTAAGCGGTGGGGTACCAGCAGAGTAGAATAGTACCTCCCCCTCCCCTCCCCCCCCAGGTGTCGTAAGAGGCGACTAAAGTACCTGCACCGACAGATGGCGGTACATCCATCCGAAACAGTAGAACTAAAATACTACAGGATTGGCAGCAGCATCCCCGTTGCATTGTGCTCTGCGATTGCCACCACGCAAGACTACAGTATGAAGTTTGCACTATCCGGCTTAAATTATGTACAAATTGGCTAAACAAAAATACTAGCACTTCCGTGCCTCCTCCCATTCTTGGTCGTGCTTCTTAACATGTTTGTTCAATTCGGAAACCGTTACAAATTTCTTACCGCAATTTCTGCAGCCATGTTTACCCTGCCTCGTGTGTCTCAGCTCATGCATTTTCACTTCATGCTTCGTTGCAAACTTCTTGTTGCAATGTTTACATTTGTTTTTCCTCTCCTTGAAATGCACCTTCCTCAGATGAGCCAGGTAATATGGTTTCCAATCAAAAGTCTTCCCGCAGAGCTCACATGTAGTCACCTGCACTTTATCACTGTGCGATTCAACCACATGCAGGTGACGTTCAACATCAGATATAAACCGTTCTGCACAATACAAACACTTGAAACACTTCACTCTTTCATGCACCAAAGCTACATGTTTCTTCTTATATTTGTCTAATGTGAACACTTTACCGCACTCATTGCAAGGGTACCTGCCCTTGTTGTGTATTTGAAGGTGGTGCTTCAGTCTGACTTCCGAGAGGAAAGTTTCTCCGCACTCTGAACACATATAATTCGTGTAATGGGCATTCATATGAGCGTCCAGGAAGCAGAAGTTCGGAACTTTGGTATTGCAGAGGCTGCAATGCATGATAGATGCGTCTAGGTTATAAGGTATGAGTCTAGTGTATGTTTGGTCTAGTTCCACTTCGTGCTCCACCTTGAGATGTATGAACATGTCGTTCCATGTGGGTATCTGCTCGTTGCACTCCAGGCAGCAGAAGTTGTTGATGTCCACTCTGAGTACTTCATTCATGAAGTACGGCCTCAGGATGTAGTCGATTTTTTTGATGCGGTCGTTTTCATGTTTCATCGCGTGGATCCTCAACGCGTCCGGGTCCTCGAAGTACTCCTTCGTCTTGGAGCAGTACACGCAGTAGTATTTGGAGCCTTTCACTTTAAATGGCATCGCGTTTGTGTACGTAAGTACAGTTTTGATTTCTTCCTTGAACTGGTACTGCTTTTCAAGGTAAGATGCCTTTTCGATTTCTTCGAATGTCTCTAGAAAATAATAAATGGCAGATTAAAATTTGGACACAGCAATCTTTTAAATATTTTTTGGAACAATGTTCTTTATCGCGCGTTGCGAATGGGGGCTAGATGGAAAAAATTAAGACCAAAAGTTGTAACGACACTATTTGCTTGTAAGCTGTTCCCTCTCTCTCTCTCATAGAGAGCAAGCCAATTATTTCCGTTTCGTTTCTTTGTTTCGCACTGAACAGTGTGGTGCCGCGACAATTATTTTTGTTGAGTATCTACAGGTTTTTAGTACATAATTAATAATAATATCAATAATGAATCTAAACAGTGTGTCTGCACAAGTTCCGGACATTGATTTTGTTACAATTCCTTCTAATGGACATCGTTGCATTCTGCGGCCATTTACCAAGGCCACATCAACATGAAAGAGAATGCCTGAATAACGCCACACCTAGTTTTTTTGTATTTTTATCTTTTATTTATTGTGATACACACACACACAATACTTAAATACATACTTTCAACACCCAGACACAGGACAAACGCAAATATCACCATATAAATATTTTTCCTGGGTGCGGATCGAACCCACTACCCTTGGCGCGTAAGATAGGATCACTACCATCAGTGCCATCGGGCCCGACAGTAATGATTATTATATATCACCGTCCACGCACCTGGTTCCTTGTTAGCTCTCTGCTGCAACACCTTGGCTGACACAGTCTTCCTCGGTATATTGTAATATTGGCTAGCTTCCGTAATAGACATTTCATTGTTGCCTACCGACTCCAGGCACATCCTCATGTCTTGCTCCGTGTAGTTCTTATGTGTTCTGGCGAGTGCGTTCTTCCGTGGACGTTTGCGAGACCTTCGCTTGGCTATATGGTCGTCATCTTCTATACTAACCATGATCTGGTAGTTGTGTTCTGACACTGAGGATACAATAATATCAAATTCAATTAATTAATACAACATCTTATCTTAGTCATGCCTCCGGAGTAAGTCGCTTAAAGCATTTACAATACATATCTAATATACATACAATACTTATATACATATCTAACCACCAGACACAAAACAAACGCAAATATACTTCAAATAAATGTTTGCCCTGGGTGGGGATCGAATCCGCGACCGATGGCGTATAAGATAGGAATACTACAATCTGCGCCAACGGAAATGTCAGACGTCTGATTTGTGTTATGTATCACTAGCAAATCGAAGTTTAAGGAACTTTGATTTGCTAGTGATACATAATAGAAATTTGGAATTACGTTCCGAGCCGTTGTTATGACAAGCAGCCTTTATTTATTTATTTATTACTAGCTGTGCCCGCGACTTCGTCCGCGTGGAATAGTTTTTTTAGGTACCATACCTCTTTACCTTAACTTATATAAACTTTGAATGTCATGTTTATTTATATCGAATCAAATGTCTTGAAAAATAAGTTTCAAGTTTCTAGCTCCAAAAGTAGCGATACTTCCATACAACTTTTCATCCCCCCTTTCGCCCCTCATAACCCTTTTTTCGAATTAAAAAATAGCCCATGTCCATACTCCGGGTCTATAGATTGTATTTGCCAAATTTCATCAAAATCGGTTAAGAGGTTTAAGCGGGAAAGCGGAACAGACAGACAGAGTTACTTTCGCATTTATAATATTAGTAGGGATTACATAATTCTACGTCTTATCACAATCATACAATTATGGAGTGTTAACAAAAAATAAATTATTCTACATCGAGCTTAATTATTAATGATTTAACGTCGTTAACAAATACGTCAAAGTCCGGGTGAGACATAAGGAGTGCGTTAAGTGCCTGCTGCATGCGGCATAAAGGTGATTGCGCACACGCAACAGTACGAAATCGCAGGGGCATTATGATATACTAGCTGTGCCCGCGACTTCGTTCGCGTGGTTGTCGGAAACTCTATCGAGTTTATTTTTTGATTGCTCACGTTGGTTTATGTTATTGTATAATCGTGAATAAGGTTTTTTTTAAATAATATGTAAAAAATAATGTTTTTAAAATAATGGGTCAAAGTACTTCGGCATAAATTATATTTTTAGTTTTGTTTCAAATATAGCACGCTGTATTCAACCGTACAAAGATACACTCGCGAGTGGTAGTGGCAAGCACGGCGGAGGGGCGAGGCCCACCTCCCCCTCACCCGCCGCCGCGCGGCCTGCTTGCACATTATAATGGTAGCAAGCCTTCTTCGACAAATAATGTTATTATGAGTAAATCTTGAGAGATAGACATATACTGTCGCGGACTTTTCTTTTATTATTAAAAAGGAATAATTCTTTCATACATAGTTTTTGAATAACTTAAACCGTTTATGCAGCGCATGCGACGAAAGACCTCAAATGTGAATAATTTTCCCCGTTTTTGCAACATTTCCACTGACGCTTCGCTACTATTGATCTCAGCGTAATGTTATCTAGCCTAAAGCCTTCCTCTATAAATAGACTATCCAACAAAAAAATAATTATTCAAATCGGACCAGTAGATCCTGAGATTAGCGCGTTTAAACAAACAAACTCTTCCACTTTATAATATTAATATAGATTCATTGTAGGGGGTCAGCGGTAAGAGGCGCTTGACACTGACCACAAACGCATGGGCCGTGTGACTTATAGATTTTTCTCAAACAAAAGTAGCCTGAGACACTCCTTGTGTACTCTTCAATCTGTCAGTGAAAAGCCCATTAAAATCGGTTTAGCCACTTCAGAGATTTTAACAAACAGACAGACAATTTGTTTTTTATTAACTGCCGAATATTGTACTGAATCTAGTTAAATACTGTTAACCTAAAATTGACGGACCCGATGGCGCAGATGATTCTGTCTTGTGCGCCAGGGGTCGTGGGTTCGGTTCCCACCCGACCAAATATATATATATATATATAAATATGATAATATTTGTGTTTGTTCTGTATCTGGGTTTTAAATATATGTATTTAATTTAATTCCACAATCTCAACTTCCGGAATGGAATATAGCAGCAAGCACTACCGTGGTAGTAAAAATACATTGATGATATCACGTCGCATTACCCGGTAAATTACAATCTCACCTTCCGAAATAGAATATAGCAGCAAGCACTACTGTGGTGGTAAAAACACGCTGATGGTGTTCATCGTATTTCCCGGTAATTCCATAATCTCACTTTCCAAAATGGGATACAACAGCGAGTACTAGAGTGGTAGATATATGCTAACTATATCACGTCATATTACCGGGTAATTCAATCTCATTCTCTAAATGGTATAGCCGAATATTAAGAATGGGGTAACCAAATAGACTACCATTGTAAGATGTGTACCTTCTAAATCTTCACCTGGCTTTGTGTATTCATCTTCCAAATACTCGACGTCGAAGTATTCAGGCTCGTCTATCAGGTCGTCTTCATCGTCTGTATTTTCGGTTGCCCAGTCCTGCAGGTACTCTACCAACAATGCCTTGCTTTTGACAACTTCAGTGGATATCCTTCGATCTGCTTCGTAATCTGAAAGACAATAAAAATTCACACAACATCTTATACATTCACCTGACACTTACAGCAATTGTGCATTTGACTTGGACATTAGAACTGAGGAATCACAAATATAATAACTTAATTACATACTTAATATACATACACAATAATCACAAATATACATAATATTGTATTAATAATAATAATAAATTTCCACAACAGTTCATACATTGACCCGATTCTGTGATAAGTCACTCAACACAAGTTCTGTTACAGACATCAGACAACAGAGGAATCATAATTCTAGTTAAAGACATAGATTTAAAAACAAGACAGGTCAAATACAAATATTATTATAAATTTTTCTCCTGGGTGGGGATCGAACCTACAACCTTTAGCACACAAGTTAGGATCACTACCATGTGTGCGATTGAGCCTGTTTTTCCTGCGTGGAGAAAAACCTAGAACCATATATACCAACTTAGATATAAAATTTTTGTAATTTATGTAGTGTTCTTTTATCTATAAGATTCTAATATGATTTTCAAATTTAAATGTATTTGACATATTCTTGGCAGTTTATAAATAACTTAGCATTAGAAAAACGACTGTCTGTTAGATTTATAGGAACATGATTTTAATTATGGTAATTTATGCGGTAAACATGTATATATATGAGTGTGTACCTTCAATTTCGTCTTCTATATATTTATCTGCAGATAGAACTTCTCGTTTGAAGTGTTGTGCATCTCTTAATCGGTCTACACATGACTCGCAGATGAGCTCACTGTTGGTAGTATCCAGCTGAAACCATATTTAACATATCACTTAGCAACAATAATATATATATACATATTTTTTATTACTATGTTGACATAAGAATTTGGTATGTACCATGGCCTATAGATTCTTGTGTCATCATAAAAATTCACTCACATTTTAAGTCCTTTCAAATGTTGTATAAACGTTTTTACTATGACCATACAGCAATCATTCTAAAGAGAGACAATTGCCATCTGGTAATTGAAACTTACACATAAATAGAATAACATATTTCTGAAAATATTTGACGTAAGATTTTAAGACCATTATATGATTTATTTATTTCAAAATTAACAAATTAAACTAACATAACTATGTAGAAATGATTTCACATATTTACACTTCTAAATAATTCTTGAATGTATCAAGAATTTATTAAATGAAATTGTGCATTTATTTATCTACAACAGCAAGATATTTATCAAAACTTTTTATATTTACTTACTAAAACTTCTTAGTGTTTATATCGTAAAAATATGATACACAATGCTTGCTGATACACAATGTATCAGCAAATAAAATCAATTATGTTTTTGTTGATAATATCACTTTTACTGCAAGCTAATTGGCAATAACCCATTTATCCAAAGCTAAAAATAAATAACAATGAGTAAAAAAAGTTGCATTAATAACAAACGCCTGGATGACACTTACAGCAATTGAAAAGGTATCCATAATCATTTCGCCATATATTTCTCTTATCCCTTGCCATGAGTGTTCCTTCCACATTTCCTTCACGTAACTATATTGAAAACAGCACCGACATCTCCCGAAAACTTTCTTCTCACTATCCGATGAATCCGAACACGATTCCATCGTATCAAATTAAGACTTAAAAACAATAATCAAAGGGTAAATACACTGTTTTCCGGAATTTTGCGAACTGCATCAGCAAAGCAAGCAAATCTCGAGATAAACAAATGTCATTGTCAAACAATTTTTTTTATAAATTTTAGTGGTGACTAAATTATCCTAATCGGTCGATTTTGTTTACCAACGAATGTACGCGTAGCAAAATGAAATAACGAAACGCAAAGGCTATTGACATTTTTATTGACATCTTGGCAGGGAAGCTTTCGTAGACCCATTATTTTTGTGCTTGGGCCACATCCTAAAATTTCGGCAATGTCTTTTTGTAAACTATGAAGTTTAAATGTAAATATTAATTAAAGATAACATATTTTAATACTGTAATCACAAAATGAGTGCGCAAAAGAGTAACGGGCCTCTGATAGACCCTGCATTATGTAGGTGCTGTCGGGCAATAAAGAAATGCAGAGTGCTCACAGCGGAATATACTTGGATGGACAAAAAAGAAGTTTACGCGGATATGATAATGGACTGCTTCGGTATTTTAGTAAGTTCTATTATTATTTTATTAATTAGTAATAAACGATATTTTTGTTAATTTATGTAAATTGTTTATATAAATATTGTTCCCTATGAAAAGCAAGAAATATTTTTTTATTCAGAACATTTTTTTAAGTTATAGCTATTTGTATTTTATATAAAGCACTTTTATAACTGATTTAGCTAATAAATAATAATAAAAAATTAATTAAATAGGAAACTTAGTTATGGCTTTCCCTCTGATGGAGTTGTTGGAGTATATTTGAAGACAGACAGTGCTTATTAGGCTATCAAATCTAGTAGATAATTAACCTTAAGTCAACTGCTAAGAAATTATTGATAAACTGTACATTTTTGTTTGTATTGTTTGTAGTAGTAATTGCAGAGTATTATATTGTGTTTTCTAAAATTATCTATACAAATTTAAACATGACTTTAACTAGGAATAATAAAATCTTTATTTGATTTGTTATTGTAGACAATTTATTGTGTATTTTGTTGATCACTAAAGATTGTTGTTAAAGGCGTGTGAATTAAAGTAAAGTACTTAATCACTAGTCACTAAAACTTTATAACATAACGTGACAATAATAATTGCTAGAAAAAAAATCATTTAGTCCCAGCCTTGAGACATTACTCAAACCTGTTACTTTCACTTTGAAGATGTAGATTCAAGTCCCATCGGACGGCTGAGACGTATTTAATTTTTTCTAGAAAATATTATTTTAATAAATAAAATTATGTATATTTCAATCTATTAGACCTATAAATTAAATGTAACTGTGTCATCATGCAATACAGGTACAAACAGACAAAAAATTTTGTGTACGTACATAATTTCATATAACAATTTTATAAAGCTATTTCTTTGATATTACATACACTTTATTTTATTTTTTTGTGTATAGATGGAAGTATTGATTTGGAAAGGGTAATATTAGAAAATGATTACAATATTCTGCATAATCGAATGCTCTATACACAAATTACCACACCCCATTTTAGGAAAGTGAGGGTGGGTTATATAGAAACAAAAAACAGCCTATGTTACTCTCTATCCCTTTAACTATCTCCACTTAAAAGATCACGTCAATTCATCGCTCCGTTTCGCGTTGAAAAATGGACAATCAAACAGACAGAATGCACTTTCCAATTTATAATATTAGATTGGATTCTTCCAGTTGTCACACGTGGACGACAATGAGCGTGACAGCGGCGTATGCGCGACGTGTGTGGTGCGTTTGCGGGAAGCATGTGCGTTCAGGCAGCAGGTGCTCCAATGCGAGGAGCTGTTCCTCCACGCCAAGCTCTCGGATAAGGAGCCGGAAGGTATTTATTTTATTTGTTTAACTTTATTGCACAAAATGTACAAATGGCGAACTTAATGCCAGATGGCATTATCTCCCAATCAACCATTACACGAAACAGAAAAAGAATATATATAGTGGTGCAGACAATATATATACAAAATAGATAAACGTGACGTGTGTACTGTTAATAGCGTAAGAAAAACGACACTCCGCAAGTGTGGAGAGAAGTGAGAACTGAAATAATTATATGTGATTTTGAATTGACAGGAAATATTTTTTTGACCACTAGCGATGAATGCAACGAGGATAAAAAATGGTACCCTAAGACATGACATCGCAGACTATTTTTTGTAGACCTTTTTGACGTGTGGTGACTACTATAGTACATTATTTTACGACATCACATTGAAAACTTCTAAAATAATCAGTGTTTCTCTATTATATTATGCATGTATATAAACCTTCCCTTTGAATCAATGTCTATTAAAAACCGCATCCAAATCCGTTGCGTAGTTTTAAAGATAATTATACTTTGTTTTTAGAAGAGACCAAGAAACCAGTGGAGCCGATCGAGCCGAAAGCCGAACCCAAAGATGACGTGAGCGATCACAATTCGCTGGGCGCGGACTTGGATGATGGCTTGTCTCTCGACAACTATTCGGCTGATGATGTCAATGGTGAGAGACGCACACTTCTAGAGGTAGATCTTATACAAAATTCGTATCGGTACCGCACTCTCACTTATTATTACCGGCAAGCAGTGTTCGCATTGCTAGCATATTATCAGATATTGGAAGTCCACTGTTGGACATAGGCGTCCCCAATGAGAGAATTTTGCCCATATTTGCCGCGTTGGGCAAGCCTGTTGGCAATAGCAGAGTGCAACTTCGCGACGGAGATTCTTTTGCCCATTCCCATCTTGTAATTTTTAAGCTGCGCTCGTTTGGATACCGCCATCTGTCGGTTCCGGTACCTCAGTCGCCTTTTACGACACCTGGCACAGAGAGAGGGACTATTCTACTCCATACCATACCCTTGTGGTGATACAAGTGTGTATAGGCTGCGGTCACGTCCGACATCGTAGACCGCGTCACGTCTTAGACGATCCGCCCGACAGGATTACCGCAAAAATCACAGCCCATCCCCGCCCTCTCACTGGCACAACACAATCATTGACACTGCACATGCATTCGTATAACAGAGCAGTAAACCGCGTTCGCCGGCGAACGCGTACAGTCCCTGCCGGCAGCCCTAGAGCTGTCGGGCTCACTTTGTCCGTCCTCTTTTACTGAATTTTCATAATTAAACTCACCCCCAACGATGGCCGCCCGAGCCTAGGTGGCTCTAGAGGCGCCCTCGGGCGATCGCCGTCGGTCCCGCCCAGATCTCGCGAGCGTCGGACCTCTCATCTACGAGAGGCCCCGCCCTCTTTTTCGGTGGCGCTGGAATTGACGTCTGCGAAGTCCGGCAATAGGTTCGTCCGAAAAAAAAAGGCTGCGGTGACTGTTTGTTTGTTGACTTGGCCACTAATCCAATCCAATTGGTCAATTACAGATATCCTCCCCCCATTAAAGGAGGAGGGCGAAGTACCCCCTCTTTCCGTCCCAGAGGAGCTCCCTGTCCTCAAGTCTGAGGATAGCGACTCATACCTCTCCTCTTCAGACTCGGATAAACCCATCAAGAGAAAGAAGACTCGTAAGAAGAAAGCCAACGGCACTACCTCAAAGAAGACGAAGAAAACTAAGCAGAAAGCTAGTGAGTGTCTCTATTGTTGTAAATGATAAATGTCTGTGATTTTCATCATACCAGCTATTATAAGTCCACTGGGATATAGGCCTTCCCAAAAAGGTGGAATTTGCTTCTAATTGCCGCGCTGAGCAACCGTGTTGACAATCGCAGAGCGTAGTTCATCCCCGACGGGGATGCTGCTGCTCATCCCCGCCCTGAGCATTTGAGCGCTTCCGGTACCTCTAGCCGTCTCGTGCGACACCTAATACAGAGGGAGTACTATTTTACTCTGCCTGTACCACACGGCAATGTCTGTGACTGATCGCTTTAAATTGTGGTGTGTTCTGAGATTATACGAGTGAAGGCAGAAGAAACATCTGAACCTAAGGTACTTGCGGATACATCAGTTCTCACTAACATCTTCGCTCTCAGGAGCAGTCAATGGCTGGTTGAAGTCTATTTAGAAATATTACCGCCCGGATGACGCTGATGGCAGTGTTCCTATCTTGAGCGCCAAAGGTCGTGGGTTTAGATCCCCACCCAGAATGTATGATGTCATTATTATTTGAAGTATTGTTTGTAGATATTTATTTATATATACAGAACTAGCTGTGCCCGCGACTTCGTCCGCGTGGAATAGTTTTTTGGGTACCATACCTATTTACTTCAAATTATATAAACTTTGAATGTCACGTTTATTTATATCGAATCAATGGCCTGAAAAATAAGTTTTAAGTTTCTAGCTCTAAAAATAGCGATCCATGCAAACAACTTTTCATCCCCCCTTGCAACCCCTTACAACCCTTATTTCGAGTTCAAAAATAGCCTATGTCCTTTCTTAAAGTCTAAAGATTGTCTATGCCAGATTTCATCAAAATCGGTTGAGAGGTTTAACCGGGAAAGCGTAACAGACAGACAGACAGACAGACAGACAGACAGACAGACAGACAGACA
>JACJUM010003272.1:5922133-5972905 GCA_020976665.1 Heortia vitessoides | reverse complement strand
ACAGACAGACAGACAGACAGACAGACAGACAGACAGACAGACAGACAGACAGACAGAGTTACTTTCGCGTTTATAATATTAGTAGGGATGCACACTGGCTTTCAGTAAAAACCAAAATAGATACACTAAATAAAACTAAGAAATTTTAATAGTCAATATTTTTAACATTGTTCATAATAAATTGTATATGTCAAAAGAAAATTACTTACTTAATACCTCAAATTGTCAAAAATACATCAATAGTGTTATAAAAGATCAATGCGGTGTAAATAATCATGTTGTGACGACAATATAGAGAGGAATGTTGAGATGATTTGGACATGTAGAAAGGATGGATGAAAGTAGAATGACTGCACAAATATATAGAGCGGAAGAAAATGGAAGAGATGGTATAGGACAACCTAGGCAAACATACCTTAATCAGGTAGAAGAGGTATCAAATAAGGGCAGGTCAGAAGTACCAAGAATGAAAGAGCGTGTATGAAAGGACTTATGCGAGTAAGGGAAGCGAGAGAGGTATGCCAAGATCGTAATTAGTGGAGATCCATAGTCTCTGTCTACCCCGAAGGAACACAGGCGTGATGTATGTATGTGCAAATATTACTCCTGGGTGGGGTTTGAACCCACAACCCGTGGCGCACAAGACAGGATCACTACCATCTGCGCCATCGGACCCGTCAATCAATCTTCAATACACTATAATATACTTCGGAACTGAGTCCACCCTTAACGAGCATACTTTGTTGTAGGCACGTCAAAAAAAGCGTCGAAGGTGAAGAAGCCGCCGGTTGAGAAGAAGCACAACTACGACCGTGACCTGGACTGCATGTCCGAGGAGAATCTTATCACTATCATCCAGCACTCGTACGTGTGCCCGTTCAAGAACAGGAGAAACAATTACTACTGCTTCTACTGCAAAGATTACTACCCAAAGCCCGAGGACTTGAGGGAGCACACCGTCTCCCACGACACGAAACCCTTCCAACTCCTGATGGGCTACAAGAAGATGCCGAAAATCGACATTACCAGGATCGACTGCAGGCTGTGTCCAGCGAAGATCGACGATCTGAACGTCTTCAAACAGCACATAGATCAGGTGCACGGGAAGAAGATATTCTTCGAGGCGCCCGACAAGATGCTTCTATTCAGGTTAACATGGAACGACTTGGTCTGCGTGATGTGCAACGATGTGTTTGAGGACTTCAATACCCTGAACACGCATATGGTTGGCCATTTCAGTAATTACACGTGCGATATATGTGGGTTCTGCTTCTTGGAGAAGCCTAGGTTGGACGCTCACCTCAAGCGGCATAAAGACGACGAGCGACACACGTGCGAAGTTTGCGGGAAAGTGTTCAAGTCGAATCACTATAAGGACATGCATGTAGACATAGTACATAAGAAGAAGGCTATAATTCGGTGTCCCCGGTGTGACGAGTGTTTCATGTCTTACGCGTTGAAAAACAAACACCTGACCGAAGCGCACGGTCAGAATCGGACGTACCCTTGCAATTTGTGTGACAAAGTGTATAACAGGCAGAAGACGTTGACGGAGCACCAGCGACGGAACCACCAGAAGGTGCTGAAGCATCAGTGTGAGTACTGCGACCAGAGGTTCTACCTCCCGTCCAGGTTGAAGGAGCACATGGCCACGCACACCGGCGAGAGGAATTTCAGGTGTGAGTATTGTGAGAAGTCGTATCCTAGGCTGAAGTCGTTGCAGTACCATATCCGGACGCATACGAACGATAGGAGATACAGGTGCCATATATGCGGGCAGGCGTTTATCCAGAACACGAGTTTGAAGTCTCATATAAAGAGTCACCATCCAGAATGCGATATTGAAGGGTGTTATTTCTAATGGGTGTGTTGTGTTGATGGTGGCGTGACGGATGTTGCTTTAAATTTCATTTTTGTAGTTCGGTTGGATCTGCCGACAGATGGCGGTATATCCATCGGGTATGGGGTGTCTTAAATGTCACAGAACGGTGATGGGTAGCAGCTTTCCCGTTACGCTGTGCGATTGTTGACATCCCTGCCCACCGTGATAATAATGGGCAAACATTCTCTTTTTCATGGAGATTCCTATTTCGAGCAGTGTTAATCCTGCAGCGGTCATGATGATGAGCCACGCTGGGCAGGAGATTGTATGGATTCTAGCTAGCTAAGGAGATGGAGCTGTCCATCCCTGCCCAATGTTGCATTAGCAGTTTCAAGTAGATATACCGTTATCTGTCGGTTACGGTACCTCAGTCGCTTCTTACGACATCTGGCGCAGAAGGAAGTACTATTCTTTGTCATTCAGTTGATATTTGATGATTCTTTAAATGAATACAAGTATATAACGCAAAACAGATCAACTTACACAAACCTATAATGATTTCAAAGTTAATTTTGACCTCAAAATCTCAGATTTGACGGCCAAATTGTCGTGGGATCGACCCCCACCCACTGCAAAATTTAATGCGATATCCGTTGCTTCACATTTTGTATATGCATATATATATTTTTTTGATTTTTTTTATAGTGAATGTCTGTCTGTCTGTTTGTTGAGTACAGTATTATCGGTAGGCCGGTTGCGGGTTGTACACACTACAACAGATCGACCTATTCAAATCTGTCAAAATTCGTAACCGATATTATTATATAGGTCATTGAGTTGATAATTGTCTACAAAAAATTTGACAGATTTGGGTAGTTGATACTGTTTATGTTCTAGTTAATTTTACACATTTTTGTACATCACATTTTTATATATTTTTTTATTCGTTACATTCGTTACTTCGTTACCCATGAAAATTGACTAACAGTTTTTTTGCGTATATAAATGATATTGGTTTTTTCACCGATTGAATATGAAAGTATGTTTGTTTGTATCGGCTGAAGCCATTTTGATGAAATGTTACTAGCTTTTTTACTACTTATTTTTTTCTTATATTAAGAAACGGCGCAATAAAATAAAACCTGTGAAATTGTGTAAAAATATCACCTCAACTAGTATATAGTATAGCAATAAAAGTATTATTAATAAATATTTTTACGTAGACAAAGTCGCGGGCACCAACTAGTACATAATAATTATTTACTGTGCAATATGTTAACATCATGTATTCTTAAAGTACGACCCGCGTACCATTTTAGAAGTGTTGTAATAAATTATATATTAGGGAGATTGGAATCGATTTATTTATTAAAAAATAAATATTATATTTAGAATAAAAGAAAAATATTTATGTTATACTTTTTTGTTGGCGCAGTACTAACATCGGAATACATGTAACTTCTAAATTAGCTACTAATAGCTTTAGTCTTAGCGCAGTGCGCACGCCAGCGAGTGCACGCAGACCTAGACTCCATGTGCATACCGGTCGCAGTAGTGCGTCCGGGCGCAATCCATCCTCTTAATAGCATCTGATTCTAAACAAAAATCATTTCTAATCTAGTGGCGGGGTAAATGTCATCAATCACAAGATAAGGACGGAGATAAAAATAAATGACTGCATAATGGCGAGTGCATGCGAGTGAGAGAGCGAGATATATATGCTTCAATCTAACCATTCCCCGCGGTCTTTGAGCGAGGCGAATATTCCAATTTATGGTCAATATTAAAAGTAAATAAAACATCGATTGTCTTGAGAATGGTTGCCGCAATTGAAGCCAAACTTCCCAACGCATGCACCCTAGTCGCCTTTGTTTTTTTTTATAAGATGGTCTCCTCTTGATTTGGCCTGAGTGATATTGTAGGGAAATTTTCTCCTTTTTTATTTAAATAAAATAAATTCCCATAACATCTCATACCTTGACCTGACTCCGTGAAAAGATGACGTTTTTACCGTCATCGCCAAGAGGGGGAAGCGTAAACCGCGCCCGACTCCCCTTCCCCACTGTCTAAGGCCGTAAAAGGCCGAAACTGCTCTATCCGCCGTCCTGCACCTGCTCCCGTCAAACTCCGCGGTCCTCCCAACTCCTCTTCCGCGCCCGCCCAAGCGGCGACTCGAATGCCACCAAAGCAATACCACAAATAATTAATATAAAGCCTTCTTGAATCAGCTGAGATGTGCCATACAAGAACATCCCGTACACGAGGCCTACCACTGCCCTTCTTGGAGTTCGAGTGAAAGTCTTTCACTTTCACTCCGCGTCGTTATCCGCGGAATCCCCTAGGAGTTCGACACTAAGCTCATTCTCGGCGACCTTAAGTCGCAGCAGTTCCGGTGCAAGTAGTCCACCGCCTGTAATACTTCAGAGGATGAGAATCGCCGCTCCACTTTGTCCTTATCGTGCTAGATATTACCCTCGAGGGTAAGAAGATCTTCGATGTGTGCGGACTTTCGTCTCTCCGCGTGAAGTCGCCAAGGAAGCGAGGTCAGATAGATCAGTATGGATAGGCCAATCAGCCTTTAGGTGCTACGCGTCCGTGATACGTTAAATGCTTAGGGGACCACAGGACCTCGGAGTGCTCCCGCTTTCTCGCCAGACAACCTGGACGAGATATTCACCTTCTCCGCCAACATCCCGGTCCTCCTCGAAAAGTTCCGTAGGCCCAACATCCCTCGCCAGCCGAAACGAAGTGGCCCTTAATGCAGGCATCGATGGAGAATCTGGCTCCAAATCGTCGCGATCGAAACCTCGCTCGATCACCTTGACGTCTTGTATTAAGAAACTGCCCGATTCCTCGTAGAGCACGACGTAAATATTTTTCTAGTGCAGGAAACATTTCTAAAGTCCAGGCAGACACCTAAACTAGCCTTGACGCTACATTTACTGTTATTATTTTTATTGTTCAAAATAAGTTCATTCTGAGAGCGACCGACGCCCCTTGGTACGTCCGTTATGTAAGCTTACA
This sequence comes from Heortia vitessoides, assembly GCA_020976665.1. Taxonomy (NCBI): domain Eukaryota; kingdom Metazoa; phylum Arthropoda; class Insecta; order Lepidoptera; family Crambidae; genus Heortia; species Heortia vitessoides. The sequence goes on along the minus strand of JACJUM010003272.1, from coordinate 5,968,059 downwards.
TCGCGATTTCATTTACCGACGATACGCGAATTCATCAAACAATCGTCGCGTCGTTTCCTCGACGGGTCAGTTACATTCTCATCCGCTGATAGTTAAATCCGCGACGTACGTCATAAAGAAAAACGTCCACGTCTGTAATCGTAGAAGAAAACCCGTCCGATAAAGTCATAGGTCTGATCGCGTCCGTTTCTCGCCCTCTCACTGGCACCACATAGTCGATAACACTCAACAGAACAGTCCGTAGAGAGTACACCGCGTTCGCCGGCGAACGCGTGCAGTCCCTGACCCAACAAGCGATTAAAGTCGAAGAGCGCCTGTAACTCCGTCCGTCCTCGTTTGCAACTTAACGTTACTCCCCAAAGACGGCCACTTGAGCCGAGGTCGAGCCTGTATAGGCGCCATCGGGCAATCGCCGTCGTCGTCGGTAGCTAAACGCGCGGTCGTAGCCGCGGGACACGCAGGTTAATACGGGCATCGGGTCGCTCAGTAATGAACGGCCCCGCCCTCTTGCTCGGTGACGCTGGAATTGATCACCAGTCCTGGTCCTGGTCCTGGAATCTCAAACACATTAATCAAGCCTATTAACACTCACACTAAGAATCTCGATACGCGATTGGACGCGCCTATGTGTTTTAAAATAATATGTACAAGTTAAAATTATTTAATGGTAGGGGAACTCTATGTATTCGATGTTCAATTCAAAATTGATTGAGAAATATTGACAGATTTGTAATGGTAAGAGTTTGTATGCTTTTACATTCAATCATTCATTCAATTGCTCGAGCCATTCATTCATTCTTTAATTAACTTATCTATTCTGTTTTTAAAACAAAATTATTTGTACTGTTAGGTCTACGCCGCGGTGACGTTTTGTTGATCTCAAAGATATAAAAGAATGGAATTGTGTAATCTATATCACTAATCGCTAGTGAAAAATGTTATCACATGTATATCACGGTATTATTCAACTGGGAATGTATTAAATATATTTTCGATTCTAAGAGCTCGTGTAGATTAATCTTCATATTAACAAGTGGCAGCGAACATGCACTTAGTACGCAGAACCGACGGCTGATGGAGTCGTAAGGGTCTGGCATGGTGACCACCGGCAAGCGATGCGAATTAAACCGCAGTTTCGCGTTGCGTCTTCCATACAACCGGCCTATTGGATGTCACATGAGGCCATGTCCAGCAATGAAATTTCTACGGCGAATACCTCACAGTGTAGTAATACTTGGCTTACAGCTACTGCAAAAGTCAAACTACAAAAAATATCAACGATGTAGAAATAGACTCCCAGTGATATCCAATAGAGAAACTGCGGTTTAAACTTACAATATCTGATATATATGATGATGATGATAATAATATCATTATTTCACAAAATATTTATTTATTTATTATAATTAATTTATTTTTGCAAGTATATTCTCAAATGAGTATTATATTTAACAGCTTTTTCTTAAATGTCAATTTTATCTAGTTAATTTTAAATAATAATATTTTAAATGAAAATTGTTTGTTTTTTTGTCAAACTCGTGTCGTTACTACAAATAACACTGAATTAACTACAAATTTACTAAAAAATAATAATATATATATATCTGAGCGTCAAAATAATTTTTACCTGTCATGTGAGCGGACTGCGGGAATCGGAAGACGAAAAATAAATGAAATCTTCACAATATTTAAACACAACGCTGTCTCCGACATTTCTAAATTGAATTACAAGAGAATGAATTACTAAGATTAATTTCACTTAACTGTATATAAAAAATTAATCTATATAAAAAATGGTGAATGTGATATTATTTATTTTTCACACTGGGTTCTTTTTTTAATTTGCGCGGGATTTTTTTTTGACGTTTAATTTTTTTATCTAATATGGACGTTATTTGTGAATGTGATGCCTTTTGATGTTATGGTTGGTTTATTAATAGCATTTTCATCTACCATAATTTTATTATAGCAAAATCACGAATGTTAACGGAGGCGCCTGCATATGGGATGCATTATCTAAATTATTTTTTACTTAATAAAGATTATTTGGAAGAATCAAAGAACCTTTCACACGGCAGCGGGCAGTGCCAGCGATTGTACTATAATAATGTTCCGTTTAATATTTGTATAACACGAAACAGTCTTATATATAAAACAAGATTCAAATGAAAACGGTACAGTTGCTCACACCACCATCTGTCGTTAAAACAGTGCATATAAAATTATTCTCAGATCATATAGAACTATGTAAATGTGTAAGTGCATTAAATCCTCAGTTGTGGCGAACGCTTATGTATAAAATAATTGTATATTATGGAAGAGTATATAAGTTTTAAGCTGTGGTGTAACTTCCTACTTAATGTAGCAAACGTGTAAGATACGCTGGGTGGAAACGAATGCGACTAAACAGGCATGGTAATACTCGTATCACAAAGAACAATGTATTTTGTTGTCATTCCACCTCGTTTAGTATATAGTGTAATTTATAAGTTTATAAATAAATATTTTAAGAAAATTGGTGTATTATTTATTTTATATTGAATTTATGGATAAATATTCCCGGCAACAGTATCCCCGTCGCGAAAGCTGCACTCTGCGATTGTCAACACGCTTGCCCAGCGCAGCAATTATGGGCAAAATTCCTCTTGGGGAGGCCTATGTCCAGCAGTAAACTTCTACTGGCTAATATGATGATATAGGGGATACGAAGAGTTCTTCTCAAAATCGACTCTCATACCACCCCGACACCATTCACCGCCATTTTCTCCCTTGGAGCGCTAATCTATGGAGCTAACTCTACGGTAGACTGTTATGACTGGGGACCTTCCCAATGAGGTCGTCGACGGAGGCGACTACGGCTCTCTGCGCCTTTGTCGCAGTATCAAACGCCGCCGATTAATATCGGCGAGTCATTGGGTTGCGGTGAACAACAGTTTATCGTTACCCTTCACGGGGTTGCGGTCTCGGGCTCTTGCCCGAGTTATGTTCGACCTCACCGGCCGTGAGTTCTCGCTGGTAGGCCTTGGAGTCCGGTGGTCTGGCGTGCAGCGGCGCTATGTTGCGCAGGTGCAGGTTCGCCAGGGAGGCTTCGGGGACCTTCAAGAGCAGAGTCTCAATTTAAAGACATTTTATGTTTTTAATGACCATAGAAATATTCAACGAAATTAATACTTAGTTTGCGGCAACTTAAGTTGGACCAAAAATCGAAGCAAGTAATTTAATTAGTTGAAGGTTGTAAATAAATTATATACACGTAATGAAAAATATAGACTTAAGGCCTCAGAGAATTGTCTTTAGTTACTAGCAATAAAAATCAAATGATACTTTATACAATAGAAAAAATTGACGATCATGCTTGCTAAATCAATGAAAATGATTGATTCGTTTTTTATTATTTCATAGGTCTGCAAAAAAAAGTGGTGCAATAATTAGTGTTAGAGTTATTTATAGAATCTAGTCGATCAAATATCGATAAAAGTCGTTAAATTAACTATCTTGTTACATTTAAGATTTCATATTTACATTTTAGATGTTCGAAAGCACATTATTAGACCATGTAAGCGCCTACAGATGCTCATAATATCACTAGCGCGTTGCGAACCGTGTGTCTTAAAGATATTATGTCATATTACCCGGTCATTTTACTGCCTCTTTCTTCCTTCAAACCGGAACACTGCTATTTGCCGGTAGAAATAAGTAAAAGTGAGGTACTAATGCAGACGACCTTTGTTTTAGGTCTACCTCATGTAAATATTTCCATTAATTTTCGTGGTCTTATTATCATAAAGAATCTTTGCACGAAAATTTTCCGATTGTAGGGTCATTATTCATTGGTTCAATACAAATTAAGTACGTTAATAAAACTTAGAACATCTGTATTTACTTTGCATAATCGACTTCACATAAATTATAATAACTCTCCAGTGTCTTACACAATAATAACTTAAACTTGATGATAGATTGTAATGAAAATTAATCCTTTTTATTGTATAGATACGTGGACATCACTAATTCAAATGAAATAACAAAACGCTTATTCCTTGTTCCATTTACAAAACAATTTTGTAAGTTTTGGCACAACAATTGGAATCTTTACAAATATGTATATATATTTTACGAAAGCTTGTAAAATAGAGAGAAAGTTACCATGTCAATGTATAAAGAACACTACTATATACAAAAAGTCAACTTAATATACTTTGGATTTGAGATGTGAAATAAATTGTTGAAAGTGTCGAGATGTCGGCCCCTACAGCATCGGGTAAAAGCAAGGGTCCTATAGTAGATCCTGGCTTGTGCCGTTGTTGTAGATCCATTAAGAAATGTCGTCTACTGACCTCGGAATATGAATGGATGGGCAATAAGGAAGTTTATTCAGAGATGTTTATGGATTGCTTTGGTTTACTGGTATGTTTATTATTAATTAACACATATACAATATCTTAAGTATTCTGTTTCATTCACAATTGGCCCGATATTAGTATATAAAGCACTTATTTCTGTGGATTTTTGTAATCAGTGCTGTTGCCCCCAAAAACATGCATAAAATAACATATTAATGCCATAAAGTGATTTTCTTTTTATTCTCTGTAGTAGCGATTGTCAATTTTTTACTCCAGCAACTCTATTTGTCATAAAATATGGATTTTTGGGAGCCTCTTGCAAGAGTAATTTGTTTGTAAATAATACATTTATAATATATTATTTACAAACAAATACATAATTGATTAATATATACAACATAATTGACAAAAATTATCTTACAATTAAACTTCATTAATAAAGCTTATTAATATATTTACACAAATCTCATACCTGACTCCCAGATGAGTTGCTTAAAGTAGTTATGTCTGTTTGTAATTTTATATTGATACATCTTTACAAAATTCATAGAAAAGTATAGATTTATAAATTGGAATTTAACACAAAGATGCAATAAACATTCACTGAAATTAGAAACTGTGCTGCAAAAGTTAGTTTTTTAATAAAATAATTCCAATTTTCTATAAAAACAAGTTTACAAGATATGTTTTAATGTTAAAAAAAACCATTTATTACCAAATATGAGATTTAATGTTGCCTTGTAATATAAACATATAATTATTAGCCTTCTCGAAAGATTAATAACAAGATCACTTGTATGTAACTTGCAATCAGAGTAATCCTGGTTGTTGTAGCCATCATAATAATAGCCTAATTATATTTTAATTAAAATATTTTGTAAAAAAAAATTGTGAAAATGTATAAAATATTGTATCTGCCTATTAACAAAAATATTTTAGTGTATTTGGATGTTGGTGTTGCATAAATAAATTAGTAATAATAAAATCAACATCTCCTAAATTTATCTGACCCCGACATAGCTTAACACTTATGTATTCAGAATTACTTAAATAGTTTTCGCACCCAGATACATAACAAACACAAATATTTATCACATAAATGTTTGGCCTGGGTTGTTACCAAACCCAGGGTGTCCACAAGGTGCTTCAATCAAAAGTAGTAGCCCATCTTCTACCCTACAAATACCGTGTGTCTGCCTACAGGTATTTCAGTATCTTTAAAATATTATTATCTTATAGTAATATTATATATATCTAATAATAGTATCTTTAATATATTTGGATTTTCAAGTCCTCCAGCTGCAGCCTACGTAATTACCTAGACCCAGGCAGACAGAATGTCTATCATATAAACATTTGTCCTGGGTGCGGATCGAACCCACGACCTTTGGTGAACGAGATAGGGAATGTTGCCCATAATTGCCGCGCAAGGCAAGCGTGTTGGCAATCGCAGAGCGCAGCTTTCGCGACGGGGGTGCTGCTGCCCATCAGCGCCCTGTGCATTTGAGTAGCAATGTGTTTGGATGGATATACCGCCATCTGTCGGTTCTGGTACCTTAGTCGCTTCCCACGACACCTGGTGCAGGGGGAGGTACTATTCTACTCTGCCAGTACCACACGGCATACTGATATTAACGTATACAAAGAGTGGTCAGGTGAAAATCTGATTGTTGCAGCTCAGTGAGCTGGACAGCGAGAGCAAAGACTGCTGCATATGCGCCACTTGTGTCAGCCGGTTGCGAGACGCCAGCGCGTTCCGCCACCAGGTCCTGCAGAGCGAGCAGGTGTTCCTGCAGGCCAAGCTCCAGAACAAGGATGGTGAGAACTATTTTTTTTATCCCTACTAATATTATAAATGCGAAAGTAACTCCGTCTGTCTGTTACGCTTTTTCCGCTTAAACCTCTCTACCGATTTCGATGAAATTTGGCTCAGACAATTTTTAGACCCTGAGAAAGGACATAGGCTATTTTTTAATTCGAAATAAGGTTTGTAAGAGGTCGAAAGGGGGGATGAAAAGTTGTATGAAAGTATCGCTATTTTAAGAGCTAGAAACTTGAAACTTATTTTTCAGGCTATTGATTCATTTAATGCAATTGTTCAATGTTTAGGTTACCTTACGGCAAACCGTGTTTTAGAGATTTTAAAAAGTATTTTTGTTCTCTCTTTCCCGTAAGAAAATAAATAATAAAAGATGTCTAAGTTACTCTTTCTAACATCAGCTAACTGTCAGTGATAGCAGCGGCCATACATCAATAACAAACAGGCAGACAGATAAACATTTTAAATTTCTTTGTTATCATCATCCTAATCAGTACAGCCATTGGTAGTCCACTGCTGGACATAGGCCTCCCCAAGAAAAGGGAAATATTGCCCATAATTACCGTGATCGGCAAGCGTGTTGGCAATCGCTGAGCGGAAGGGAAGCTTCTACCCATCCTAACCCTGTGCTAGCTACACTATTTCGGATCGATATACCGCTATCTGTTGTTTCTGATACTTAAGTCGACACCTGGTACAGGGGGAGGTGCTATTATAGGCAACATTTCCTCTTTCTTATGGAGGCCTAAGTCCAACAGTGGATTTTCAATGGCTGTGGTGCTAAAGGATTTGGAAGCCTGCCATTGGTATGTGTTTAGTATATAAATTAATAAATAACTGAGGAACTTATACATATCGGAATTTGCTACAGATAGGGAAAGCAAGGTGGTGCTGGTGAAAGCGGAGCCGGTGTGCGGGAGCGAGACCGACGACATGGATGACAGAGACGACCTGATGGACAGTATTGGTGAGTAAACCGTTGTCGACTGATGGCGTATACAGCATCTACTGCGCCAATTGTCGTGGGTTTAAGAAAGTGGGAATTTGGGAGTGGTCCGATTAAGAAAGTGGGAATTTTGCCCATAATTGCCGCGCTGGGCAAGCGTTTTGGAAATCGCCGAGCGCAGATTTCGCGACGGGAATGCTGCCGACCACCTCCGCCCCTGTGCATTGGAGGTACACTGTTTCGGATGGATATACCGCCATCTATCGATTCTGGTACCTTATTTGCCTTTTATGATATCTGGTGCAGTTGGAGGTACTACTCTGCCGGGTAATATTAGTAAAAATAAAAAATAAATAATGTATATTTATTTATTTACGCTTACATTACATCTAATTTTCTGACCGATTCTCTCATAACAGAAGCGGATATAGAGACAAAAACTGACCCAGAGACAACAGAGGCTGAGCATAAAAAAGAGGTGCCCGATTGCAAACCCCGTACCCGCGGGCACGCCAAGCGCGCGCAGCGAGACCTCTTAACCAAGATGCACAAACTGAGGAAAAAACTAGATCAAATGTTGGATCCGCATGAAGGTAACACACAATCATTTGTCGGTCCGTCTTCGGCTATCTTCGACGACCGTTTTTAGAATCAACTCAAATGAACCGCGTTTTGGAACCGTTGATAAGTAGTCTTGGACGTCATGGACTAGCGATTCCCTGTGTAGTTCTCGTTTTAGTGAGATAATGAGAGTAGCCCAAGTTACCTCATAACATTGGCTATATACAAGTCAATGTATCGTTAAGATCCGCCCAGCTGTTTCAGAGTTTACCTCAAATAGACAAATAATGAAAAAAAAGCCTTATTTTGTTTATAAGTAGCGTACATACTTTCCTTTCATTTTCGAAAGTCATTTTACGTTAAAGGTTATATGTATAGAATGCATAGTTTTATGCATAAAAATGTTAGATTATATATTTAAGATAATATTGTCTAGAAAAAAATATTAAGTTGATATTTTGATATTACAGACACATCAAATTAATATGCAGAACAATATGTTAGAAATATAATTAATATGTTATATTATTATAGTAAATTCGTAAAAGTAATATTAAAAAATATAAATATGGAAAATCGGCATGTTAGAACAATTCTTCCTTTTTGTCCTAGAATTATTCTAAAAGTAGACCTGACAAAGTTTTTTCTGTATACTTTGCAGATATGATATGTTACTGACTTCGATATTTTTATTTAAACTGGCCTGTGTTATATTTTAAGCCTAAAGGGTCATTCACTCCTAGATTCCGAGAGAGAACAGATAACATTCTATCTCCATCCCTTATTCCAGAGCCCACACCGCCCAAGAAAGAAAGAGACAGGCCTACGCCAAAAACAAAAAAGAAAGACTTATTAGACCACGACAATATGGTATACAATAACGCGGTCACCATAGTTCAGAACTCGTACGTCTGTCCCTTCCACAACCGCATAAGCAACTACTATTGCTACTACTGCAAAGACCAGTTCGTCAACCCCAACGAGCTGAGAGAGCACACCCTCTCCCACGACCCGAAGGAAATGTTCGAGAACATGATGGAATACAAGAAGATCCCGAAAATAGACATAACCAGGATCGATTGTCGATTGTGCACCGCCAAAATCGAGGATATCGACTCGTTCAAGAGTCACATCACTAGCGCGCACGGTAAAGTGATGTACCCAGTCGAGAACGAGTTCTTGAAATTCAGATTGACAAACAACAATTTGACGTGCACGGAATGCAACGGCACCTTCCCCTACTTTGACATGTTGAAAAAGCATATGATCGACCACTTCGGCACGTACATTTGCGACATGTGCGGCGCGTGTTTCCTCGAGCAGAACTCGTTGCGCACCCACATCAAGTCCCACAATAAGGTCGAGGTGAATTTCCCGTGCGAGATATGCGGGAAGAACCTCAAGTCGAAGTACAGCAGGTACCTGCACGTCGCGACGGTGCACGAGAAGAAGCCGACGGTGAACTGTTACAAGTGTGAGGCGAGTTTCCTCTCTTACGCGTTGAGGAACCGCCACCTGATCGAAGTGCACGGCGACAAGAGGACGTTTCCTTGTAAATTGTGCGACAAAGTGTATAATAGGCGGAAAACGCTGATGGAGCACAATCGAAGGAACCATCTGAAGGTATACAGACATCAGTGCGATCTTTGCGATCAGAGGTGAGTCTGATTTCGCTTTACCGTGTCCATTGACCTGACTCGGAGATAATTCGCTTGGTTCACTTGCTACAGACATCAGACAGGGAATCGCAAATGTAATAAAATTATTGAATGTTGGTTGTGGATGGGGATCGAACTCTCGACCATTGGCGCACAATATAGTAACACTACCGAATGCGGCACCGATGGCGTAAGTTTAACGCAATGTTTGTGATGGCCACCATGTCCGCCTTGGTGCAGATGGTCGTGATCCTATCATTTGGGCCATGGCACGAGGATTCGATCCCAACCCAGAACACAGTTATGTAATAAACATTTGTCTTTATTTTGTGTCTAGGTGTTGTGCATATGTACTTTGTGTGCCAGAGGTCGTGGCTCATCTCCCAGGACACTGTTATGCAATAAACATCTGTTTGTTTTGTGTCTAGGTGTTGTATATATGTACTTCAGCATTATATTTGTAATACCTTTGTTGTCTGATGTCCATAACACAAGTGCTTTAAGCGACTTATCTCGGATTCAGGTAACGTATTCCATTTAGTGTGAATTCATCATACCAGCCATTGAAAGTCCACTGCTGGACATAGGCCTCCCCAAAAATGAGAGAATTTTGCCCTTAATTGCTGCGCTGGGTAAGCGTGTTGGCAATCGCAAAGCACAGTTTACGCGACAGGGATGCTGATGACCATCTCCGTCCTGTTCATTATAGCTGCACAGTTTTGGATGGATATACCGCCGCTGTCGGTACCTTAGTCGCCTCTTACACCTGGTATAGAGGAAGGTACTATTCCACTCTTCCGGTACCTCACGGCACAACGCTGCTATATAGCAGTAACAATATGTGAGAGTGAGGTAATTGTCCCAATCTCGTTCACAAAAGGTCGTGCGTTCTACCCTCACCCAGGACAAACATTTATGTGATAAATATTTGTGTTTGTTCTGTGTCTGGGTATTATATATGCATTTAAGTATTATATTTGTGATTCCTCTGTTGTCTGATATCCGAGATAGAAAAGTGCTTAAAGCACTTGGCTAAAAGCGGCTAATCTCAGAGACAGGTCAACAAATAAAATGTTGTGTGAATTTACTTACTGAGCGAGGAGCTGGTGCATTCCACAGGTTCTATCTCCCGTCCAGACTGAAGGAGCACATGGCCACGCACACCGGTGAGCGCAACTTCCGCTGCGAATTCTGCGACAAGAGCTACCCGCGCCTGCAGTCTCTCCACGAACACATCCGCTCGCACACCAACGACAGGCGGTGAGTGCTAGCATAAAAAACATCTCTTCTAAGCTAGCAGTCCGCCCCGACTTCGTTCGAGGGGGAATTTAGCCCATGATTGCCGCGTTGGGCAAGCGTGTTGGCAACTGCAGTGTGTATGTAGCTTCGTGACGGGGATGCTGCTGTCCATCCCTGGCTTGTGAATTTGTTCTACTCTGTTTCTGGTAGATATGCTGCCATCTGTCGGTTCTGGTGTATTAGTAGCCTCTAACGACACCTGGTACAGGGAGGCGTTAAAATTTAACTCAACCAGTACCAAGCAGCCGTCGTGTTTAAATTAAATCAATAAATTAATGAACACATCTTAAACAGTGTCCTGACTCCGAGATAAGTCGCTTAAAGCGCTTGTGTTTATTCTCATGATATCATCATCATACCAGCTATTAGAAGTTCACTGCTGGACATAGGCCTCCCCAAGAATGACAGAATTTTGCCCTTAAAGAGCGCAACTTTAGCAACGGGGATGCTGCTGCCCATCCCCGGCAGCTGCGTACTTGAGCTACACTGTTTCGGATGAATAAACCGCCATCTGTCGGTTTTGGTACCTTAGTCGCCTTCCACGACACCTGATACAGGGGGAGGTACTATTCTATTATGCCGGTACCTCACGAAATGTCAAGATATTGTTTCATAAATTTAATTTTCTTAATCGTTTCGAGACAATATTGTGTGGCATATATTCATAAAACCGCAAACCGTTTTTTAAAAGCGTAACAATCAAAGCAGAGAATAACTACGCATATTTTAAAAACCTTTTATTATTTTAATTGTTATATATATACATATATATATATATACCTAGAGAGTTATGCCAACCGTCACTAGGATAATAGACAATGTGAAAAGCAGGGCTTCGTTTTTCAATATCTCATGTTTCCAGGTACAAATGTGATCTGTGCAACTCAGCGTTCACGCAAAGTGGGAGCTTGAAGAACCATATGAAGACTCACCATCAAGGGTACGATATGGACGCCAGCTTCACGTAGCATCATCATATCAGCCGTAGGACATCCACTGATGGACAGGGGCCTCTAGACAGGGAGGGATGTCTGCCCATTATTGCCACGCAGCCATGGTGGCAGTCCAAGTGCACAGCGTTGCGGGAATGTCTGATATCGCCCTGTTGCATTTGAGCTATACTGTTTGGATTGATACAGCTACATCTGTCGGTTCCAGTACCGCGATCGCGTAGTGTTCTCTGTCAATTTGTCCGTAAATGACATTAATTTATTTAAATAAAATAGTTCTTGTTTATAAATCTGTTTAATTATTTTTTTACAATTCCTACTTATATCATAAACGCGAAACTTTGTGTGAATGAAACAGCCATTTGAAGTCCACTGCTGGACATAGGCCTCTCCAAGGGAGGGGGAATATTGCCCACTAATTGCCGCGGTAGACAAGACGCCGCGACGTAGATGCTGCTGCCCATCCGCGTCCTGTGTATTTGAGCTACTCAATTCCGGATGGATATACCGCCAACTTTCGGTTCTGGTACCTTAGTCGCCTCTTACGACACCTGGTACAGGGGGAGGTACTACTCTACTCTGCCGGTACCTCACGCCCGTGAATGGATAGATATTTGTAACTCTTTTACGCCGGAACGGCTGAATACATCCGTATGAATGTAGCACAGAGATTATTAGTAAATGAGTATAATTGTAAATTCCCATAACATCTCATAAATTGCCCTTATTCCGTAATAAGGCGCTTAAAGCACTTTCGTTACGGACACTAGGTAACAGGAATAACATATATTTAACACCCAGATACGAAACAAACATAAATATCATCATGTACATATTCGTACTGGGTGGGAATCGAACCCACGAACTTTGGCGCATAAGGCAAGATCACTACCATCTGCGCCATCGTGTCCGTCGATAATATGAAACAAATTTGTACATATCACACATTGAGCTGACTTCGAGATAAGTTGCTTAGTGTTACGGACATCAGACAACAGATTACAAATCGTCCGTTATACTTCAATACCGTGTATGGAGCTTTAGTACATAAGGTCCATATTCCATCTTTTCTAATTGAATATTCAACTTTATTTGCAGCTGCTACTTACGCGGTATTGCACGATCATCGACGATATAGAGTACAAATCGTCGATGATACTTCAATACCGCGCATGTAACTTGAGTTAATAAGGTCCATTGTACATCTTTTCTGATTGAATTTTCAACTTTATTTGCAACTGCTAGTTACGCGGTATTGCACGATCATCGACGATATAGAGAAGTACATATCGTCGATGAAACTGCAATACCGCGTATGTAACTTGAGTTAATAAGGTCCATTTTACATCATTTCTGATTGAATTTTCAACTTTATTTGCAACTGCTAGTTACGCGGTATTGTACTGTCGATGACAAAATGTAATAGACACTGTATTACACTGTTTTACATATATGACTGACGGGCCTAAAGGCGCAGATTGTAGTGATCTTATCTCGCGGCAGAAGTCGTGGGTTCCGTCTCTGCAACACAAGTATTAATTTATTGATATTCTCGGTAAATATTTATTTAAAAATTATTTAAGTAGTCGAGTCCTTATGATGAAAGGAGACCGGCGGTAATTTTTGTGACCAAATATGACAGGTCTGCCATTATGTTCGTTTGTTGTATTAGATTTTTGTGACTTTTTAACTTAGTGCATTTTTATTTATCTTGCCAGGAGTTCGTCTTAGAGTCTTCGAGGGGTCGCTGGATGATCGCTCATGTAGGAACAAAATATGGATTCATAAATGGTGCATTATGAATGTTCAAATCCCAATCAAAGTCCTCAGACTACCACGATGACATGAATTCTGCAAATTTCTTTAAATAAGTGACGCAGAAATTAATTTTAAATCTACCTGAAAGGTCGCATGTGAGAATGAACAATGCTCCTTACCATTGCACTCAAATAAATAAAGCCCCGTCAAAAACAAATATAAAAAGTAGAACGCAGAAATGGCACCGGCAAATCGGTATATATTTTGAAGAAACCTAAAGAAAGGCTGTGCTGTTTTAGATAATGAAACAAAATAAAGGTCCACCGACATTTGCAGTGGATGGATTATTAACAGCACACGGACACGAAGTATTATGGTAGCCGCCTTACCATTGCGACCTCAACCCGATTGATAAAAGCTAGAGCCTTAAAAGGTGGCGGATAAGTACGTGGCACAAGATCTAAAATAAATTGTAATATCAACTGAAGAAGATTTGAGTCTATTATGGTGGGAGGTTAAACAGTTCAGTGAATGCATGTCGAACATTTAAAGGATGAATATATAAGAATGACGGCCTTATGAATGAAGAGATAAACCAATTAATTATATCTACGGCTATTAAACAGAATTTGAATCTGTTTCCACCCACTTTTCAGATAGTGATGTTCCTATGGCCGCTGAACAGAATGATTGTATAAAAATCTGAATAAAAAACTGTAATGCTTTTCTAGGTAGTACACCGCTCATATTAGTAAATAAAAACATATTTTTTACATAACAGAAATATACCTACTATTAATATTATAAATGCGAAAGTCTGTCTATTACGCTTTCCCGCTTAAACCTCTCAACCGATTTTGATGAAATTTGGCACAGATAATCTTTAGACCCTGAGAAAAGACAGGCTATTTTTTAATTCGAAATAAGGGTTGTAAGGGACCGAAAAGGGGGGATGAAAAGTTGTATGGAAGTATCGCTATTTTTAGAGCTAGAAACTTAAAACTTAATTTTCAGGCCATTGATTCGATATATATAAACATGACATTCAAAATTTATATAAGTTAATTTAAAAAGAAAGGTACTAAAAACTGTTCCACGCGGACGAAGTAACGGGCACAGTTAGTAGTATATATGTAAATGGACGTTATTATCAAAATGTCTACTAACCCACTCATGGGGTGGCCCATGGAATAAGTCCAAATAACTGACGTTTTTATGACTCTGTAATAAATAGATTCTAATTACTAAAGTTTCCTTTTTACTATATTATTAAGTGAGGACCTGCGTTGCCCACTACTGTCCCTTGTTTTCCGATGACCATTACTGTCCGTTGTTTATCCAAATGACCAAAAATCGGCTTTATATAAATGTTAAATAGGTAAATTTTCTACTCATAAATGGCAACATTTTGTCACGCGAGTACAGCGCTGCGTCTGGGGGACTTCTTAAACAGAAAGGGTTTTACATACTTGATTCTTTTATTGTCTGAATGTAATTTTGATAATCCTTAAATCCTAAAGCCTTTGATAGCCTATGAAACTCGGTTCCATCCGTCCTCCGCACCCCCAAAGATGGCCGCCCGAGCCTTTTGAGGCGCCCTCCGGCGATCGCCGTCGATTCCGCTCAGATCCCGCGGAGATTTGTAACTAAACGCGCGTTTACGGGCATCGGACCTCTCATCTATGAGAGGCCCCGCCCTCTTTTTTAGGTGGCGCTGGAATTGACGTCTGAGTAGTCCAGCAATAGGTTCGTCCGGAAAAAAAAATAGGTACCTACTCTTTTCTAATGGTGAAAGGGTTTTTTAAATCGGTCAAGTAATGTTTGAGTTAAATCTGATCTTCTCTTTATAATATTATTTTAGGTATCAAAGAATAGTATTAAGCTCGTTGATGTCTTTTACTTGGAATCGTGCGATTGTCTGATACGATATATATATATTCTAGCTGTTCCAGCAAACGTTGTTCTGCCATATAAAATGATTAAATTACTAAAACAACTATAAAAAAGGGGTTGGTGGTAGAAGGGTAAAAATGAAGGTATGTACGTATTATTTAATGTCATATTATAAAATACTAGCGGCCCGTTCGGCTTCGCTCGGGTAGGCATAAATAGGTACAGATATTTAAGTTATAAGCCTCTCTGTAGCTTTCTAATGAAAAAAGAATTATAAAAATCAGTCCGGTACTTATAGAGTTTATTCGTTACATACAAAAATACAAATCTTTCCTCTTTATAGTATTAGTGTAGACTATAAAAAATGTCCAACAATTTAAAAAAATAATGTTAGGGTTACATAACCCTTATCACTTAGGGGTATAAAAAATAGATAGTAGCCTACGCTCAGGCCTAAAGAATTTGCATATGAAACTTCATAAGAATCGGTCAAGCCGTCTCGGAGGAGTATGGTAACTAACACTGTGACACAAACACTTAATATATTAGATAATTTAACAGCATTTTGTTAGCTCGCATTGATATCGTTCCATTGTAAGAACTTCTGATGTACTTTTATATGTGAAGTGTTAATTCATCATTCACGTCCACGGCGGGACATAGGCCTCCCCAAGGAAGGGGGAATTGTGCAAACAATTGCCGCGCTGGGCAAGCGTGTTGACAATTGCAGAGCACAGCTTTCGCATGCTGCTGCCTATCGGCCCCCTATGCATTTGAGCAACACTATCTCGAATGGATATACCGTCACCTGTCGATTTTGGTACCTTAGTCGCCTCTTACGACACCTAGTTCAGGGGGAGGTACTATTCTACTCCGCCGTACCGTATTCCAGCTCAGTCAATCCTCAAATGCTGTGTAACGGCATGGCTCAAGACAAAGCTGTTATAAGTCGAACGCGTGCAAATGTCTCAGCTTAAGGTTGCTTAATGTGCAGGAAGCCCTACCGATATGCAACTGACCGTCTGTGTGAGGATACTGAAGTTCTAACAATGAAACAATTGTCTGTCCGTCTAAAGTGGGTCAAAATCGGCTTCAAATGAGTCAGTTACAAACACATGCCAATATAAATCGAATAAAATAGGCCAATATTCTTGAATAAAAACAATTTAAAATTCTTTTAATATATTTATTATAAGAAAAAAAATATAACATAAAGAAGTAAAATATACAACCCTATACTAATAATACTTTCATATTGCACTCTTCTTCTTAAACTTCTGCTCTCGCCATCATCACTAAGACATCGGTCATCGCTTGGTTGTCAACCATTTCCAACCAAGTCGAAATAAAAGGCGGTTATGTTCGTCACTTCATACAGAAAAGGTAAATCAGTGACACGAGACTGACCTAAGTCGTGGGTTCGAACCCCACAACAAATATATATATGATGATATTTGTGTTATTTCTGTCTGTGTGTATTTGTGATTGCTCTATTCTCTGATGTCCGTAACACAAGTGCTTTAATCGAATTATCACGGAGTCAGATCAGTATGAGATGTTGTCAGAATTAATATAAAAAAATATGATAGACTATAGGATAGGATAGGCAGAGAAATGCCTTTAGACTAGAAGTGAGATTCTGATAGTGAAGAATATAAATTAACAGAACTGATAAGCAGGATATTCTGACAGAAGGAGGAATGAGAATTCCTGTCGTCAATATGAATAGCTGGCGAACAACTATTGACATCTCTTTTACTCACATAGTATACACATTCATTGTATCTATCTAGAGCGAAACAACCATACCTAATCGTTTTAGAGTCAGTTTTACGAGTCTATGATCACTCGTGTCATCACATGAATATAACTAGCTAGGAAACCTAGTATTAGCTTTAGTAATAGTAATTTAACATTACCCAGTAATTTCTATGACTTTCCCATTGTTGTAATCTGTTTGGTACGAATACGTGAGAGAGGTATCAATGCAGACGACCTTTGTATGGAGTCTACCGCTTATGGAGCCATCCTTTAACCACCTAAATGATTGAATGAGGATGCAGTGACTCTTACTATCACGTGGACTGTAAGAATGTTGGTCGACCTGGTCTAATTTAATCAGGATTGAGGTGATCCGAAACAGAACCGACCGTTATAGCCCGGCTGGTAAGTAATTTGAAGTGGCGGTGGGCAGGGCACATGGTACGCAGAACCGATGACTGATGAAGCCGTAAGGTTCTGAAGAACACCAGCAAGCGCAGCTTTGGACGTCTACCAACAAGCTGCTGAAACTGAAGGATTACACTTAGCTCTTATTGGACATAATTTGGGGAACCCTATGGACAGCAGTGGATGATCTACGGCTGATATATTAATGATGATGACCAGACTCAACTTTTCCATTAAGAACCTGATCACATACGAAATCATTCATGATAACTCTCATCTATATCCAAGCTCTGGTGCTGCCGCTTCATATGGTTCTTTAAATTCACGTTCTGCGTGAAAGACGCATTGCACATAACACACTTAAACTTCTTATCTGAACTGTGCGATTGCATGTGGACCTTCAGCCCTCGGAGCCGAGGGTAGCTCTTCCCGCAGTAATCGCACCTAAAGTTCCTCTCGCCGGTGTGGACTGCCATATGTTCCTTCAATCGGGAAGGAAGATAGAATCTTTTCTCGCACAGGTCACACTGGTGCTTGAATATCTTTAAGTGGAACCGCCTATTGTGCTCCCGCAACGACTTGCGGCTGTCATAGGATCGCTCACAATGCTCGCAGGAGAACATTCTTAGCTCGCCGTGGACTTCTATCATATGTCTATACCTTAACGAGTACGAGAAAAACACTTCATCACATTTGCTGCATTGATACGCAGGTTCCTTCTTGTGGGCGCGAGCGACGTGCAAATACCTACTGTGCTTAGACTTGAAAGTCTTCCCGCACTCTTTGCACGGGTAGCTCTCTTCTATCCTCTGATGACTCTTCTGATGCAGCACCAGCATACGTTCTTCGAAGTAGTGCGCGCCGCACACATCGCAGATGCAGGTGCCGAAGTGTTCAGCCATATGCTTTTTGAGGGCGTGGAAGAATCCGAAGCTCGAATTGCACTCGAGGCAACTCAGGTTGTTCAAAGTCAGTTTGAATTTAAGGAATTCGTTGGTAGAGTCGTGCAGGTCTTTGCCGTGGACGGTTACGATGTGGGCTTTGAAGGAATCGATGTCGTCGATTCTCTTCGCGCACAATCGACAGTCGACTCGCAGTATGTCGATTTGTAGGAGTTTCTTGTTTGCCGCGAACTCTTTGAAAGTGGTCGGGTCGTGGTTAAGGGTGTGCTCTCTAAGTTTGAAAGGGTCGGTGAACACCTCTCTACAGTATAAACAGTAGTAATCACTGAAGGAAGTGTCGAATGGACACACATATGAGTTCTCCACTATGGTGACCGCATTTAAAAAAGCTTTGTGCTCGTTGTCCATGGATTTCGTTTTCGCTGGCTTCTCTATGATTTCATCTGCAACAATTTTACATGCGTGATTATTAAAAAAAGTTCTCTAGTTCTGTGTGATAGCGATAAATACTCAGAACTAATTTTCAAAAGACAGTTGGCAACACTAGGTGTCAAGGGGCTGGCAACTTAATTAATGGTGGCAAAATGTATACATGACTAGTTCTATGAGATGTGGAAAGAAAAATACGACTTGATGAACACACGGTGGGTTTTGTTCAAGAGGTTTGAAAATATAAAAATATCTCAATAGATTTTAAAAGAAATTTAGTTTTGCAGTTTATCTAACATTAAATATATGAAATGAGAGCACTTCGAATTATGTGTGTATGAGTTTGAAAGATAGAATAGAACGATAAAGAATAAGTGATCAATGTGGTGTAAAATACGATGTTGTGAGAACAATAGAGAAAGGATTGTTGAGATGGTTTGAAAATGAAGAAGAATTGATGAAAGTAGAATGACTGCACCAAAATATAGTGCAAAAGTGAATGGAAGGGTTGGTATAGGACGACCGAGGCGATCATATCTTAACCAGGTAGAAGATATATCAAAGAAGGGCCAGGTTAGATGTACCAAGAGAAAACGAGCGTGTATGAAAGGACTAATGCGAGTAAGGGATGGAGAGATTGAGAGATGTATGCCAAAATCGTAACAAATGGAGATCCAAAGTCTCTGCCTACCCCGATGAGACACAGGCGTGATGTATGTATGTATTTTTTTGTATTAAGAAACCTGAATATGAAAAAAACATACAAACAATATCATAATAAAACTACGCTTTTATACAATACAGCGTTAAAATTTATTAAACTTTCTTAAATTTTTTGTTCCACGTTCCGGTTACCTTTTACAACCTTTAAGCGTTCTCAACGCATTTTAAAGCCGTTAAATAAGCAGTTTTATTATCATTCGTTAACACTTAAAAGTCAGAAAATATAATATACACACGACAGCTAATTCATATTGACCTATGTAATTAGAAGATAGTTGGCCGTGAGGTACCGGTGGAGTAGAATAGTACCTCCCCCTGTACCAGGTGTCGTAAGAGGCGACTAAGGTACCGAAACTGACAGATGACGGTATGTCCATCCGAAACAGTGTAGCCCAAATGCACAGGGCGTAGATGGGTAGCAGCAACCCGTCGCAAAAGCTACGTTCTGCGATTGCAAGTTTATGCCTAGCGCCGCACAATTATGGGCAAATTCCCCCTTTTTGGGGAGGCTTATGTCCAGCATTGGACTTACACTGGCTGGTATGATAAACGTTTGTCGCGTCAGCTAGTATCTATTAGTTGGAAACAAATATGACCAAGTATAAAAAGATCCAAATAGCCCAACGAGCAAAGGAGAGCGCATGTCTCGTTGCGCAATCACAACAATAACAAGGAAATCTGTTAAAGAAACAAAATTACCTACATACTTTAGCAAATTAACAAGTTGAAGAGGCAGTGGGCACGGCACTTAGTACGCAGAAACGATGGCTGGTGGAGACAGAAGGTTCTGGAATGGAGACCACGTACCGGCAAGCGCAGCATAGAACGTTCACACGCAAGATGGACAGACGATCTGACAGAAACAGCAGGAAGGCATATGTCCAGCAGTGGGCGTCCTATGGCTGATATGATGATGACCAATATCTACGAGGACCTGGCACTCACCATGCTCCATCATTCGGAGTCGGTCGCCCATGCGAGCGAGGTTTTCTAACATGTCTTCCGCGTCATCTTCCAATTGTTTCTCTTTTTTTTTCACACGGGCCGTCTTTCTCTTACTTTTCGTCTTCACCTTCTTGTGTTTTGACAGTTTCTTCGGCGGCTTCACATCCGGTTTGAAATCTTCTGATGGATCTGAAATTTTGTCTATTTATGATTTGGGTAATGTCCCTATCATATGCACCAAAGACCCACATGTGGGGGTGAACTCACAACGGGTTCGATCCCCACCAAAAATATTAATATCAAATTATTATTTTTGGGTCAAAACTAATTTTTACTTGTACTCAGTTTGAAGTCAAAATATAATTTTAAATCTAATTGGTTTCGAGTGAAGGTTGCTGTGAGGTACCGGCAGAACATAATAGCAACTCCCTTTACACCCGGTGTCGTAAGAGGCGACTGAGGTACCAGAACAGTGTCTTATGCTCCTACTTAGACTAGATACTGCCTATCTTATGTGAAACAGTATAGCTCAATGCACGGGGCGAGGTTGGACAACAGCAACCCCGTCGCGAAGCTACTTTTGATAGACCAGTTCGACAATAAATCATACATTCCACGTGATAGTAAGCGTCACTGCAGCCTAGATGCTCGTATTATCACAAGGATATCAATACGCATTGCCAATGTTGTGACTGTAAGTCGACTTCCCATTACCCAGCAATATCATTGCCTCTCTCTCTTCAAACCGGAACACAGCAATGTGAACACTGCTATTTGACGGTAGAAATAGGTGAGAGTGAGGTACCGGCAGAGTAGATGAGTACCTCCCCTTGTACCAGGTGTCGTAAGAGGCGACTACGGAACCAAACCGATAATGGGCAGTATATCCATGCAACAAGTCAGCTCAAATGTACAGGGCGGGGATGGGCAGCAGATTCCCCGTCGCGAAGCTGCGCTCTGCGTTTGGCAACACGCTTGCCTAGCGCGGCAATTATGGGCAACATACCCCCTTTCTTGGGGAGGCCTATGTCCAACAGTGGACTTTTAACTGGTATGATGATGAAGTACCAAAGCAGAGGACCTGTATATGAGGTCTACCTCATGAGTATGCAACTATAATAGCCACGCTTACCTAACGCGGCAGTTACCGATCCCCTTTTTTTGAGAAGGTTTATATCAAACAGTAAATATCAGGTTGATATGATGTTGATGAAGCCTAGAAGCCTTTGAGTTGACGTTGAAACCCCTCTGACGACAGTCATTCAAAGGTGCCTCTAAGGCCATGGAGACCATGACTAAAGCTTGAGCGACCATCATTTGGGGAAAATAAAAGCGGCACTAAAGACCGGTGTGGGGGTAAGAACCCGTCGCTGTGTGCTATGTACTATATGTGGGTCACACACCGTCATCTTCGTAGTCCGCAATGTCCGCACCACCATCGTCCTCCGCCAAACCATCCGACAACGCCTCCGCGCACATCTCCACTTTAATCTCTTCCGACTTCACGTTATGTGCCGCATCTAAGCCTGGAGAAAGAATAAGCAAATGGGTAAGAAAAAAAATTTTTGACTTGACAGAGCGATATGCCGCTTACAGAACTTGTGTTATGGACTACAGACAACTGAGGAATCACAAATATCTTTACACAAATGTTTGTCCTGGGAGGGGATTAAACCCACGACCCTTAGCGTACAAGGATCACTAGTATCTGCTCTATCGGACCCGTCAAAGAACAAAAAAGAAGACGAACTCCATACATTTGCAACTGGCAGTGCGCACTCGATGAATATAAAGATTACGCCTTAGAAACACCTTGTGACATCAGCGATCAGCCAATAAGTCTCATTAAAATCAGTCCAGCCATTTCAGAGATCAGCAGAATAAAATAGAACTTCCCCAGTAACAACTGTCATAAATGGCGTGATTCAAATCCAAAGCGTAGATCAATTTAAAATAGGGCGGGGATGAGCAGCAGTAATCCTGACGCGGAGCTATGCTTTATGATTGCCAGTATACCTACCCATCAAATATGGGTAATTCCCCAAATATTATTCTCTTAAAGCCTATTGCTGATATGATAATGATTTATCGTGCGGTACTGGGAGAGTAAAATAGTACCTCCCCATACCGGGAACGGCAGAATGGGCGAAATTCCCTCTTTGGGAGGCCTGTGTCCAGCAATGGACGTTCTACGGATACTATGACGTCACCAGACGGAAGGTCATAACATCATTGATGTTATGACCTTCCGCCTGGTGACGTCAGACTACACCGCAGCCGACCACCGTCCCGTGCACATGTATCTACGCCTGCAGCAGCTTCTCGCACTGCAGCACCTATAAACGTAACAGGCTCGCCTCCTACAGCCTGGTGACGTCATACAGACTACAACACTACCTTCCTACCTACCTTAAATCGCTACCGCCCATATGTGTCTGCGCCTGCAGCTCCTGCCTCGCCTACCGCAATCTGGTAACGTTACTCAAACTACAACACTACGGTCTCACAATGCTACTGCTCACCATCACCGTGCACATGAATCTGAGCCTGTAGCAGCTTCTCCTCGCATTGCAGCACCTGCCGCCGGAACAGGCTCGCCTCTCGCAGCCTGGTGACGCATGTAGCACAGATCAGCCGGTCAGGAGGCTCGCTGTCCAAATGTGATAGCTGGAACGGTAATATGAAAATAAAATGTGATAGTTTATTAAAGTCAGTGGTCCTGGGAAACCAGTTCCCCTGGGAATTGACAGCATATGATGCTGGCTAAAATTGCATTGAAAAGTATAGCACATTACTTTTAAAATCGCTTAAGTAGTCTTTGTATTCTTGTACTTTACAAACAACATAGGTATCATAATAGTACTCTTAATAATAAATCTATTATTTGCACATAACGTAAAATTAATAACAACAAATTGACAATACTACCATAAATTTATTTGTAATTTTAAATATATATAAAAATAACACCTGACGAATAAAAAGAAAATAATTTATTTAATCTTTTTTTATTATATCTATAGATGACTGCTCCATTCAACTTTAGCATTGCCACTGCCAGAATTAGGGTTAAACTAGAAAAGTGAGTTTCAAACTATAGTAGACCTAGACTCAATTACTAGTAATTTGGTTAACTGTGACACCACTTTCGATTATATCTGTTTGGTTCTAGAAACCTCAATTTATTGAGTAAAGAAATTAATTAGGGTCTTGAATGGCATATGTAAATAAAGTAGATTTCTTTAAATAGTTCATAATAGAATAACTACTAGACAGTAATGATTTAAACAAGGTTTTTTAAATAGTATCGTCAGAAATATCAAGTCCAATTCGTAACAAACTTACCAGTAAGCCAAAGCAATCGACGAACATTTCTGAATACACTTCTTTTTGACCCATCCATTCATACTCGACGGTTAAAAGACGGCATTTTTTTGTGGCGCCACAACAACGGCATAGGCCCGGATCATATATCGGCCCTTTTTTACTGTTAACACTCATAGTTTGTGATTTAATTCATTGTAGCCAAACAAAATATACAAGAGATTGATCGGAAATCCTGACAGATTTGACAGATGACAGTTTGTGGCTGTGTTCCCTTATTATCACAAATTCTGCATTATCGCCTAATTGTGAGTAAGTTAAAAAGTACACAAAATTGTATATTTCTATTCATAGGTAGGCATTTACCGCAGCCCGTGGACGATTACAACACCGACCTATCATTTACTCGTTTATGACTTTATAAACACCAACTATACTCCCTTTTTGGAAA
The DNA here is from genome assembly GCA_020976665.1 of Heortia vitessoides. Taxonomy (NCBI): domain Eukaryota; kingdom Metazoa; phylum Arthropoda; class Insecta; order Lepidoptera; family Crambidae; genus Heortia; species Heortia vitessoides. Next base: position 5,943,889 of record JACJUM010003272.1, on the reverse strand, counting down.
ATCCCACACAGAAGTCGTCTGGGGAAATCTCCGCCAGAAGTTAATTACAGTCTTAATGTTAACCAATTCCTTAGAATAAAGGCCGTTGTCTTAGTAGCCCTTACACTTACTGGGGCCCAATACCACTTGTGAGACTGAAGAACTGATATGAAATTACTGGGTAAATGTGACATAGTATCTTCAGATCACAGGATTGGCGACAGGCTAGTGATATACATTTCATGATATGATAGCAAGCGTCAATAGGATGCGCTCTCGTTTACCATCAAGCTGACTGCTTGTTTGCTGATTTCTTATATACAGTTTATTCATTTTTTTAATATATAAAACAGAAAGCACAACCACAGTTTATTGTTGTTTTCTAAGTTAATTAAATTAATAAAAAGGAAATATGATTAGCATTACTTATAATAACATTAATAAATCTCATAAGAGAAGTGTACCCACGGCAAATCTGAATGTAAACTAACACTACAATCATATTGGAACACACCATCCATCACATAAAATTGTGGGACTTCTTTCAGTGAAACACCGACGGTAAACTCTTTGTTTTATTAAATTTTTCTTATTGAATCTGGATATTATTTGTAAACTTATATCTTTTTTAAACAGAAAAAAAAGACTGAAAGGCATTTAACACAGTTTATTTATGGCAGAATTCACATATATTAATTTTAGTCTCCCGATATTGGGCATAGTCAGTTTGCATTGCTTTCCATATTTTAACTGGACTTACAGGTTATAAAACATTATATTGTAGCTGAAGTATGCCGTGTTAAGTATAAGTTAGGTCTTATTACTGAATATTAAATTTGAGTTATAATAACATATGGAAAGCAAGTTCGTATAATCTCGTCTCCCTACACCAGCTGATTAGTATACAAAATATTATTTTTAATTGACAATCATAGAAATTTGATGGCAAACTCTTCATGATCAAAAAGTCTTCATGTGGATTTATTAGCCAGGGATGGAAAATGGACAGGTATTGTAATTGAGGAACAAGTTTGTGATTTTAACAGAATTCTAAAAAAGAGGTGGTTCTATAATCGACTGTTTTTCTTTTATATGTCAGTTTTTTTTAGCGAGTATAGCCTAGGAATGGCGATAGGCGGCTGGTCAGGATCTAATTGTGAGATCCCAAGGCAATCGAGGGCGGGTTGCCCTCAATCGTAATTTTACAGGCACGTGCAGTATGTTTTAGGTATTTTCAGGCCTGTGGTACGCATTTTATTAAAGTTATTTTTTTTATTGGTATTTAGTACTAGTCACAGAAATTGGAACAACAAATGCCATCATACATGGCCAACGTATTCTGTCATGATAAGTGTTTTACCGGACTATAGTCAATTAGAATGTAATTGTATAGATAAGGCAAGTTTATAGAAACTTGTCGACCACAGCTTTGGAACACGGTTCTCTCGCAGGACTAAATTTTTTTCCAATGATAGCAATTGGAAGGCAAGTTCATTGCAATTCTTCGACGTATTCCGCGCCCTGATGTTTGGTCTTCATGTGGTTCTTCAGGTTATTGCTCTGCGTGTAGGAGGCGCCGCAGAGTCCACACTTGTATCGCTTCTCACTCTCGTGTGATTGCATATGCACCCTTAGCGCTCTTAGCCTAGGGTAGCTTTTCCCACAGTATTCACATCTATAAAATAAAGAAAATGAAGTGAAATGTAAGATTACTCATACAAAGATGGTCTGCATTGGTACCTCAATCTTCCCCATTTCGCATTGTTGTGTTCCGCTTTAAAGGGTGAGACAGGCAGTGAAATTACTGGGTAATTTGACATATTATCTTCAAGTTATATGGTTGGCAACGCGCTAGTGATATCCTTGTGACATTACGAGCGTCTATAGGTTGTAGTGACACTTACTAACACGTAGACTGTATGCTTCCCTACTGACCTGGTATAATAATAATAAAAAAGAAACAACATATAATGAAGATAAAATTATTACTATATTGTTATGGCGCAATGGCACAGATGTAAGTAATACTATCTTGTGCGCCAAGGGTCATGATTCAATCTCCACTCATGACAAACATTTACATAATTAATACTTGTGTTTGTTGTGTGTGTTCTGGGTGTTCAATATATATTTAATTATTTTATTTGTGCATACTCTGCTGTCAGATTTCCGGAACACAAGTGCTTTAAGCGATTTATTTTGAAGTCAGACATGTGATGTTGTGTGTATTGTTATTTTTTATATAATTTTACTAGCTTTTCATCTGCAAATTACTCCACAAAGTCTTTACTTAATATCTCATACCAGAGGAACTCCTATGACTGAGGAAGAAGTCTAAGCCGCTCTGTGGCAGGAAGTCTGTAAATCTTAAGAGAAAAATAAAAACCCAGATCTATACCACATAGCACATAGCTTATTCCAGATAATAATCTCTGTTCTAAATTTAATCTAGAACTGTTCAACCATTCCGGGGTGAAAATTAACAAACATCCGTACAAACATTTGTCATGTATCACTCACCTGAAATTTCTTTCACCGGTATGAGAAGCCATGTGGTCCTTCAACGCAGAAGGCAAATAAAACTTCCTCTCACAAACACCACACTCATGCTTCAACAACTTCAAATGATTCTTCCTAACATGTTCTCGCAGCGACTTTCTTGTATCATACACTTTATCACAATGCTCACACTGAAAACTTCTAGCCAGCTCCCCGTGAGCCTGAATCATATGTCTATACCTTAATATCTGAGAAAACAACACTTCATCGCACTTGTAACAAGGAAACGTTGGCTCAGAGTTGTGAGTCCTCGACACATGGTAGAACATCCCGTGTTTGGACTTGAAGAGTTTCCCGCAGTCTTTGCACGGGTACACGGTGTTCGACTTCACTTTGTGACTGCGCTGGTGGACGATCAACTGGTGCTCCTCGAAGAAGTGTCCACCGCATATGTCACAGATGTAGGTTCCGAAATGCACAGCCATGTGGCGTTTCAAAGCTTGAAAACTGGAGTAGGCGGCGTCGCATTCCAGGCACGATATCTTTCCGGACTTGAGAACGAACTTCAGGAATTCGTTCTTTATGTTCGGATACAGCATTTTGTCGTGCACCATAGTGATGTGACGGTAGAAGTCGTCGAGTTTCTCGATTCTCTCCGGACACAGTCGACAGTCGATTCTGGCTATGTCGATTTGTAATTCTTTTCTGTAAGTTACAGCGTCTTGGTATATCCTAGGGTCATGGTTCATGGTGTGGTCTCTCAACTTCTCCGGGTCAGTGAATATGTCCTTGCAGTATACGCAGAAGAAGTTGCTGAACGACGTAACGAACGGACAGACGTATGAATTCTCTACTAACACTATGATGTTATGGAACGCCTTTGTTTTTGCTGACTTCCAAATACCTATTGCTCGGGGCTGTGGTGGTTTTTGATTGTCTGAAATGTTAAACAAGTATTACTTTTAGCAATTTTAGTATATAACACAGTTTATCAATGTACATAAATAAAATTGGAGTGTGTTAGTAATATTAAAATGGCTGCTTTTTACTAAATGCGTATGAATTAATACGCGATACATATAACTAAATATATATATATTTAAATTTTTGTTTGTGTCTGTTTGTTTGACGTAATTTCTAAAATGGCTGGACCGATTTGGATGGGACTTTTTCTGGCAGATGGCTGATATAATAAGGAGTAACTTAATTGATATAACATCACGCTACAACTAATGGGAGCGGAGCATCAATCAAAAATGTGGCAAAAACAGGAGAATATACGGTTTAAAAACTTATACTACGTGCGCTACATTTTTCTTTCATTCTTTAAACCATAATTTTGGTTTCTTTTCGCTCTCGCTGTTTAAGTCATTCAGGATTTGTGTTACGGAACTCGCGTCATTTTCAGAATCTAAATATCTCTAAGATCAAACTCAAGTATTGACAAATGATAGAAAAAGTTCAGAAAGCTTTTCTCCGCTGCTATTATAAAAGTGTATACGGCTATTATCCCTTTATGTACCCAACTAAGTTCCTGCTGGGAATGTCGGGGATGAATTTCCTGGTAACCAAGAGAGCTCGTGCAGAGCCATCAACCGCTATAGCAATATTGCGTGGAGATGTGGATTTGCCTGAATATGTAAAACAATTGTCACGCATCTTTGTGCCTGACAACCATCTGCGCATTCGATCCGGACGAAAACATCGGCTGTTTGCGCCTCTACCATGTCGTACTTGCGCGCGTGCGCAACCTTTATGCCGCATGCAGCAGGCACTTAACGCACTCCTTATGTCTCACCCGGACTTTGACGTATTTGTCGACAACGTCAAATCATTAATAATTAAGCTCGATGTTAGAATAATTTAATTTTTGTTGTGCTTCATAATTGTGTACAGTAATACCCCGCTTTACGCGACCCCATTATGCGCGGTTTCACTATAACGCGAATTTCAAATTTCGCGCTCAAATGCCTCGCATTACGCGAAAAAGTGCGTATAAGCATAATGTAGTCATCAACGTCTCTATGGTCGCGGAATTCCCGCTTCCTCTGAGCATTCTGTTTAAAGAATAGGGAATTCCCCGTCCTTCGACTTTGTTCTATGGTGATTCCCTCGTTCGTTTCGTTTGTTCCGTCATGTTTAGTTGGGCTGATGTATAGATAATAGATGTATTTTTCCGTAAAAAATAATTAATAGTAACTATGTAATGCATAAAGTGTTCTTAGAATTAAAGTGATTGATTAAAATGATTCGTGTTTTTTTGTATTAAATTTTGGCTATATTTAATCATAAACCTCGATATACGCGAATTTCAGTTAACGCGACTTTTTCTGGAACGCATCTCTCGCGTAAAGCGGGGTATTACTGTAATTGGATAACCCGTATAATTATGTTAATAAATAAATAATTAAGTCCGCGAAAGCATATGTCTATCTCTGAAGGTTAACTTACTATGACCCTTATTCTGATAATGAACCAAATTCTAAGGTTACTATTCCACGCGGACGAAGTCGCGGGCACAACTAATAAAAACTTATTTAAAAAAAGGTAAAACTAGGTTTTATGTCTCTTTGTTACCATTTAATTTAAAAATTCAAAGGATTTTCAAAATTCGATCGCCGTTAAAAAGTTACATTTTCACCGAGTCATATCCGAATAGACCACCACCATCTGTGCCATCGGCCCCGTCAAATAACCCATTCGTTCACATCGTTCACCCAATGAGTTCAACGACCTACGGTATAGAAAGACTTACCGTCACACTGTATCGTTTGGAGTTTATCTCTCATTTTCTTCATCTTCGTCAGCATCTCCTTCTGGGCGCGCTCGTCTCTGGCCGACTTGCGTGTCACCCGCCTCTTGACCGCCTTCTGTTTAGGTGGCAAAACAACATCTTCTTGCGCATTGCCTTCTATAAACCCTACACCTGCGGGTTGAATGAAAGTCAATGTTAATTACGAGTAGTGAGCGGCTTGGCCGTGGGGCACTAGCAGAGTGGTACCTCTCCTGTAGTAAGAGGTAGCCGAGGTATTGGAACCGCCATGCGACGGTACATCCATCCGAAATAGCGTGACGCAAATGTAGCAGGGCGGAGAAGGACAGCAACGATCCCGTCTCAAAGTTATTCCCAGCGATTGCCATCATGCCTGCCCAGCGTGGCAATTTTGGGGAGACCTATATCAGCAGTGGACGTTCTACAACTGATATGATGAGTACCCTGATATGATAAACAGTGAACATGTGATGGACATCCGCGTTTGTTCTATGTCTGGGTGTTATATGTGTTAAAGTATTAAACCTATATGTATTTATTGATCCTAAGTACTAACAGGGTCATTTATGAAATGAACTCTTAAACTACTAAACCGATTTTAATTAGTTTTTGCTTACTGTTTACAGTTTGATCCAACTTAAGATGGTTGATGGAGGGGATGGTTTATATTTAATTTATAGTCGCAATATTTTTGTCATGATAAATATATCGTCGATGATAATGCAATACCGCGTAAGTAGCAGTTGCAAATAAAGTTGAATATTCAATTAGAAAAGATGAAAAATGAACTTTATTAACTTAAGCTACATACGCGGTATTGAAATACCATTGACAAACAATATTACATAAGAAACGAGCGCCATATATGTTGACTCTTGTGCAACTTAAAGAATAAGAGTCAGTCTAGCAAGTGGTACTTTGCATTAATTGCATTGCATGCATTTAGAAGCAAAGACAGTAAATTGCGAGAGATAGATAGTATTGACAAACCCACACCAACGTACCGACAGAGTAGATTGTTATGCCGACTAATGTATCAGAACCGACGGCGGTATATCCATCCAAAACATTGCAGCTCAAATGCACAGGACGGGGATGGGCTGCAGCATCCCCGTCGCGAAGCTGCGCTCTGCGATTTCCAACACGCTTGTCCAGCGCGGCAATTACGGGCAACATTCCCCCTTTCTTGGGGAGGCCTATGTCCAGCAGTGGACTGGGTATGATGACTAACATTATACAGAGGAAAGATTTGATTGTCTGTGTGTTTATTACGGTATATGTAACTAAAAACCTATAAATACTCTTTCACTATTAGACAGCTACTTCTTCGTCGAAGAACAAATGGCTATGTAACGTTATCGAAAAAATTAAATATATACCTAAAATAGAACTATGTAAACAGGATTTGGATTATTGTACGTTTGTAACAAATAAAATAAGAAATTACTGAACTCATTTCAAAAACTCTTTTACGAATAGTAAATTACATTAACAGGAAATGGCGTACGTTATATATTTTATCTCTATAATAATAATAATACTCTCGATATTACTAAACCCTTGCCGTACTTCCAATACAGCCCAAAACCAATACTGGAAACCGGCAGCTATAATATGTATTATGATAAAGCCATTCTGACTAACCGAACTGTACATAACAATAGACTAGACATTACTCTAGTTGATAAGACAAATAATACAGTATATCTTATAGACATAGCTTGCCCAAACACTCACACCTACATAAAACTATCACAGAAAAAATACATAAATACACAGAACTACAGGAAGAAATAGTTAAAATATGGAATACGAATGAAGTGTACTTTGAACCGCTGGTGCTTTCAAGCACTGGTGTCATTCCTAAGCACCTACTTGATGCCTTACGAACCCTTGACTTACCAGAAAGCATTTACATCACAATGCAGAAAGCGTCAATTCTTAACACCAGCCGTATTGTCCGAAAGTTCTTGCAAGATGATACTCCTTCCCCCCATCATAATCCTGAAGTTCACTTGGCCTAAGCCCGTGAATTTTAGTATACCGAAACACCCTTAGTGTTATGATAAATTGAAATTCAAAAATAATAATATTATACTCTTTATTGTACACCAATAAAAACAACACAAGAACATCACAAAATCATGGAATAGTAGGTACAAGAGGCGGCCTTATCGCCTTGTCATGAGAAAGGGAATGACGGAACCGCGAGCGCTGCCAGTGCACTACAAATAACAAAGTCACTTCTCAATGTATCTTTAAAACCACGCAACGGATTTTAATGCGGTATTTTTTAATTGCAAGAGTGTTTCAAGATGAAGGTTTATATCTATCATACATGCAAAATGTAGTATGTAGTGAAACACTGGTCAATTTAAAGTTTTCTAATGTGATGTCGTAAATAAACACATTTTGCACTTACGCCTCCTCTACACTACTAGCGAAATTCCTCGAAGAACTCGTGATACTTTGGCAACAGGCCGAAGTGCGACACTATGCACTCGTTCGCAACTTCGCGACGAGCTCATTCGCTATAAGTCGCCGACTTCGGGCCCTTTGACTCGGTACTAAAAACCGACAGCAAACGGAAGTAACCCGCGGCGAAGTAAAGTTTGACGAGGTAAGCCTAAGTGCATCTCTACAATATCCTATTCTTCTAACTTCGTTCAATTTCGCGAGATGTAGACGGACCAAATAGATTAGAAATAATGTACCTGTTTTTGTACACAGGCTTGGCTCGTATAAGCGACTGGAGTAATGAGTTTGGACTGAAGGTAAACCCTGGAAAGACTCAGGTCATTGTGTTGGGGAGTTCTAGGATGATTACAAGGATCGATTGGTCTGCGCTTCTCCAAGTTTCTTTTGACGTTACATTAATACCTTACAGCAGTGTGGTCAAGAACTTAAGTGTTCTTGTTGATACTGATTTATCCTGGGCTACTCAACTAATGGAAGTGAGTCGAAAATTGTTTATTTCTGCTGCGTCATCAAAGAGATTGCGTAACTTCCTTTCATTTGACACCAGAATTGCTCTAGCCCAGTCACTTCTTCCTATTTCAGACTATGCGGATGTCAGCTACCTTGACCTTAACGAAGACCAACTTGAGAAGCTCGAGCCAAATTTTTTGCATAAGATTCATTTTTGGTTTACGCCAATTTGATCACGTGTCCGAATTTCGTATTAAGCTCAAATGGCTTCCCATTCGACTTCGCAGACATGCTCACATCCTGTCTTTATTATACAAGATTCTGTTCGAACCTTCCTACACTTCATATCTTAAAAATCGTTTAGTGTGCCTAGGTGACAGCCACGAGAAATCTCTTAGGTCATCAGAGAACATTCTACAGTAAACGCCTGAGCATTCCACAACGTTTTTTAGTAAGTCCTTTACGGCCCAGGCTGTTCGTTTGTGGAATGCACATTAATATTAGATGCATGCAGTCCCTGCCTGTGTTTAAACGGTTGGTTGGTGGAAGTATCACTTTCTATCATTATAGTTACATTTCCTTAAATACAATCTATATAATGTATATTTAATATATTTTTCTATCGATCTCATTGACACCCCTTACTAACTCTTTGTTTCATTCACTCTTTCGCCGCTAAGGCCGCCCACTTTAAAATTAAAACTGTTTTATTTTTTGTGTATTTTTTATGTTTGGTGAACAATAAAGTATTTATTATTATTATTACACATTGAAAAAGGTCTACAAAAAAGTCTGCACTGGGATATGTCTATATCCTAGGTATAACCGAGAATAACCAATTGTTATCCTTATTGCACCCGTGCAAAGCCGCCCCGAGTCGATAGTAAAATCGATAATAAAATATCAACTCACTGATATCCTGATAGTCCTCGTGGTCAGCTATGTGGTCGTCGTCACCAGCCTCGCCACACTCCTCCGCTTCCATTTTCACCACAATTTCGTCCTTTATCACTTTCTTGTCACAATCTGGAATTGTATTGGAATTTATTTTTTTAATTTATTCCATTTAAATCGGCAGTCCGAGGGACTACATTACGCTATTAATATTTTTTACATTACATATAATCATATTATATGTACTTTATTATGATTCAAATTAAGACAAAACCATTCGGATGATTTAAAAACAACGATGATGAAAGTCACGGCAAGCCAGCCATATATTATAAAAAAACACATCCGATTTTGTACTTTAATGAATAACAGATACAGGTATTCTCACCACCATCATGTATCTGTGCTTGTAACAGCTTTTCTTCACATTGCAATACTTGTTTTCGGAAAGCACACGCATCACGGAGTCTTGTAACACATGTTGCACATATCAACCTATCTTTTTCTTCGTTATCCAAATTGGAAAGCTGGAAATAAATTTTCAAAACTATGTCAAAGAACTATGACTAAACCACTATACATTTTAAAACATCATGTACTCAATAAACGTGAAAAATCAAATATTTTACTTGAAAAACTGTTGTTGCAAGGTCTCATTTCTAAATACAAAAAAGTTAAATAAACAGCGAAGCAGAAAAAGTGTTTTACTATAAATAGTAAACTTAAAAATGTTACACAACATTGTGCATTAGATTTATTAATACCTATATATACATCCACAATTTAAAGACAGTACCATGACCAGCCTTTTAACATTGGGCAGAGATAATGCAGAAATAAATTCAGCAGCACATAACAAGAAATTAAAAATTATAAATTAATGATTATGCTATTTAATAACATATTAATTAATTTTTAGGTGTAACAACTTTTTTATACTTTTTACTTTATATTAAAAAGCCAGCAAACAAGCAAATGGTCCTGTTGATGGTAAATGTGACTGCAGACTAAAGACGCTTGTGTCAATATAATGATAAACCTAGCATGTCTCCAACCTTGGAAACTGAAGATATGTCATATTTACCCAGTTATTTCACTGCCTCTCTCACCCTTAAAACCAAAATACAGCAATGCAAACACTGCTGATTAGTGGTAGAGATAAGTAAGAATGAGTTAGGAATGCAGACAAGCTTTGTTAGAGGTTTACCTCTAGTTTATCTTAATATAGTATAAGAGATATGATGATTAGTCATCTTTTGAATTTAAAGTTGTGGGTTCGGTGTCTGGGTGGGTCAGGACAAATATTTATATGACAATATTTGTATTTGTTCTATGTCAAGGTGTAAAATTGTTAGTATTATATTTGTGATTCCTGTTGTCTGATGTATGTAACACATGTGCTTGAAGCGACTTATTACGGACCCAGATAATACATTAGATGAATATTGCACTGTTTGTATTCTTATTCACTTTTGGTTCAAGCATTGATATTGTTTATCTAAAAATTTTAACTGCTCTTATGACAACCACAGAGTATTCATAATCAGCCTTTTAGTAACTACAGTTCGCCAGTTATCAAATAAGGTCTAAAAATAAATTCTTCATGACTAATTAAATAACAAATGAGAAAACGGAGTAATTGTTCGGACCAAGATCAAGTTAAAAAACATGATAAATAAATACTAATTATATACCCAAGAAGGTTATTATTGTACGGCTACACTTGTTGTCATTAAATAAAGTTAAGAATCTTAGAAAAATATAAACAAATCTCACCAGTAATCCAAAACAATCAACAAACATATCAGAGTACACCTCTTTTTGCCCACAAAACTCATATTCTGAATTCAACAACCTACATTTCTTTATAACACCGCAACACCTACATAATCCACCTTCAATAACTGGCCCTTTTTTGTTTAAGCTCATGTTTGTTGCCAAAATCTTTTATTTTTATCAATTCATAACATTAATCTGAAACTGGGATGTTAAACTAACGAATGAATGACGAACGAACAATGAACGAACAACAAAACAAATGTCACATTTTTTCTTCAATATTTGCGGCCATGAATAGAAGCGTTTCGGGTTTTTCATTATAATATATTATAATATTTTACAATACAATTAAAATGTTCATATCGATCAGATAGTCAACCGTTAATTTTATTTCGATATGATATCGACTTATACAAAGAAAAAAAGTTTAAAATTAAAACAATAAATATTCGCGCCAACACTGGCTAAGACGACAGCCGCCATTATTATGACCTCATATGAACAGATACAAAGACATGTCAAACGTACTATTGCAGTTAAGTCACGTTAAGTGGAAGTGCGAAGTGTAGTGTATTGAACTTTATATCTGAACTTAATAATGAGCTTACATTCAACGTATCGTTGGTGTATAGTGCCAAACTGTAACAACACAACATTGAAGACTCCAGAAAAGTTATTTATCAGAGTTCCAAACGACATTAATATGAGAAATGTTTGGATAGAACTATCGGGACGAGATCCAACAAAACTCTCTAGAAAATCGCTTCTGCACCTGTGTGAGGATCACTTTAATGTACGTAATTAACCTTTGTCAAGCCTGAAATATTGATTGTAAAGTATATTTTATACTGGTACACGATTAAATTTAGACATGAGGTTATGTTGCCTATAAAACCTACATTGGTTTAAAGTGTCTATTTTCACTTAGTAACCGTCCTCCATTATAAATAATAAATTATTAAATGTGTATAAATAAAACAAGCCACAAATTTGAATTGAAGAGATCAAACTCTCTCAGTTGCTGTAGGTTACTTGTTTGTTGCTACTCATTTGACGTTACCTACGAAATAAGTATTGCGTCCGGTGTTTTCGATCACGTGATATATGTACAGATAATAAAATTACAATGTAAATATCATTTTGGAAATTATAAATAAACCGCATATTTATGTAACAAAACAGTGTTATACGTGTTAGTGTTAGTTACAAAATAGTGTCATGTTTTTTATGTTAGAAAATATGTAAATAATAAACTTTCATAATATAATTTAAATAGATGAAACTACCCTATTTTTTACCGTCGTAGGCATGATGACAAATTTTTAAAAACTGTTTTATAATATTCCGCGACATAACTTATTACAAAAAAAAATATTTCAACTTACAATAGGCATGTGGACAGATTTTGAAATATCCTTCTGAATATGAGTAGACATATACTAAATCCAATAAACCTAATATTTCAGTAAATAATTAAGTTGAAAAGTATATTTATGTGTTGAGGTTATGTTGTTTTGGTTAGTATTATCTTAGCTGTATTTTGGTCTAGATGATGTGCTAATAATAGCATGTGGTTTAATTTACAAGATTACCTTCTGAAATAAATTAGTAAATAAACAAAAAAATTCTGTATTTTCATTTATTACTCTATACTTTTATATTATATCGGATAAACGAAAGATTTCCAGAAAGTAAATGAACTTTTTAACAAATCTGACATATATTGTTCATCAAAATCAACACTTCCAATTTCCACCTTTTTTATTGGTACAATAATGTAAATTATCAGCCACACAAAAATAACACTTTTTAAGTTCACTTAAATACATTTGTTAAATAATTTAAATAAGTTTTCTCATTAATGGGGCACTTAATCTCAATGATACTATCTAAACAAATGCCACCTGGAGAGCCAGCTATCATTGGATAGTTTTTGGATACCAAAAGACCACAAGTTTTCATTTTCTTCCCCAATTTCACAGCAACGCTTCGACGAACTTTATCCTCTAAATTTCTATCACGTTTCATAGCAGGGGTGTCTGGAATTTTCCCTCCCATGATAAGTGATATTAAAGATCCATCACTTTTTTGGCACCGACTGACTTCGTAAGCCCTAGAAGCTGTAATCCGCCCATACTATCAGCCGCCCGCCCCATCAGTTCGTACTAAAGGATATTTTTGTATTGGTCTCTCGTATGTTCAATATTATAATGATATCGACACTTTAATCAATTTTATCTAAAAACATGCCACAGCATTTCTCTTTATATTTTAAAACAAGTTGATGCGTTGAGGCACTAAGTATGTCACTACAAATATATTCAGACTGGTACTTCATTTACTCACAGTTGGAGATTTACCGCTTTTTACCGACTTCTAAAAATTTTATCAAGAACTGTGTGGTTATCTTGCAGGATAGGGCTTCCATTAGATAATTCCTTTGAAGTGATATATTTTAAAGTTGTACCAACAGTAGATTATTAGGACTTCAGCCAGTAACTTAGTACTTCAGTACATGATGGTTCTTCACTTCTGCGATGGACCCACATGAGGAGCGCTAGGGCATGTTTGCAGCCTCCTTGAGCAGCAACTCAATCGTACAAAGGTGACCTTTTTTTCGTCTTCATCGACTGTCAATGTCACTGCATACAGCTTTGCGTGGACTTTGTGTTCTGGGCAAATTTTACATTTGACAGTGCAAAGTTTCCCTTCACGTTTCAGTTGAACGTAACTTATAGCACCATCTCCATGAGATTCTCGCGAGGACCTGAAATAAATAAAATTAATGAAATTAGTAATTAAATTAGGGTTTAATACTCTTCCTACATCAACATATCAATTCTGGGCAAATTAGAACTATTTGCCTTCTGAAAACCTTGTTCCATGGTTAGTGCTTCGTCGTTATTTTATTTTTTATGAAAAAACAATGAAAATATCACCAATTAACTAATTAAATGATTCAGGAATAAATCGAAACTTGAAAGTCGTTAAGAGTAAACACAACAAAACTTCAAGTAGCGCGTTTTGTTTGCTGAGGCGTGACGCAATGCGCCCTGATTGGTGTTTGAGTTAACATGGCCGCTTACAGTATTTATTAATTTTAATTATTAATCACAATATTTTTATTAAAACTTTACACTTATTTACAATTCTATTAACTTTTATTTAAAATGATAAAATCCTTGATTCTTTATTACTGTCATCATGCCTATTAAGGTTTAATACATAAATATTACTTTTTATTTCATAATTTTTATATTCACACCAAACACGTCTAAGTGTCATGGCGTCACCTACAACGTCACTTTAGAGTACACGGATTACACGACAGTTGTAAACATTGACACACACATGGATTAATTTCGATTTTTGTTTTAAAAACATGAATTCGAAAGCTTATAAGTGGTGTTCCGTGCCCCTGTGTACTAATACGTCCATAAAAATTCCTGGCAAGTTATTTATTTTTGTACCTTTCGACAAAACAAGACGAAATAAGTGGCTTACACTTGCAAGACGTGATTTGAAAGAAATCTTGCCCACTACTCAACTTTATTTTTGTGAAGATCACTTTGATGTAAGTATTACTTATTTAGTTTGTAGCTTTCATGTCAATACTAAATAAATGTGGTACCACCTTACCTCCTTACCTTAACAACCTTACCTCCAAAAACAAACTTTTTGGAGGTAAGGAATCTTTTACACAGGTCACATCTTCAATGAGCTATTATAAAAGTGTTTTATTTGATGTTCAGTTACCAAACGATATGGAAAATTATATGAGGTATCGTCAGATTGTATTCCCTTAAAATTTGAATGTCAACCCGGTAGAAGAATACGAACTCCCGACTCAAACGAAAGACAATACATTGCAAAAAAGCAAAGAAAACAAATAATTGACGAATATAAGCAAAAAATAAAAAGAAGAACCACTACAACTATTGCTACAGAACAGTTAGAACTTGAAGTCCCTTCACCTGGAACATCAGCCATGCAGAAAAACACACAAGATGCAAGTATTTAGTTAATAAATTAAATATTTAACATAAACATAACCTCAATTTGTAACATTGCATATTATACTAAAATAGGTACAATCGCTATGCTTTGTACTTATTTAAATAACTGATTAATTGTTTAGTATATGGTACTTACGTGGAAGTCTTAACATTTCTAAAATCTGCTTCGTCGTCGTATATAACAATAAATACGATCGATCTAAAATTTTGTACTGAATGATAAGAAAACAGAGTGAAAGTCCACTAATGTGACGTCACGCGCTCTGATCGGCGTTCAATAATTCATGGCGGATTTTGTTATTTTATTTTATCAATTGAACAATAATCTTACTATTAATTTTAAAAAGAATTGTTGTTTTTCAATCGATCATTTATTTACATTAAACACATAGATTATTTCAATGAAATTTACTTCTGTCATCATGCCTATTGTAAAACGGATCGAAAGAAAGAAAATATGCTATATTTAATTTCCAAATTGCCCGCGGGCCACGGTACAAATGAAGTGCAAGCGGGCCTTGACCCTTGACCCGGGTGGATAACTTGTAATTAATCATTATAAAGGAACGAAAGCATCTATAATAGTGTGTTAAGTCTATATAAAAACAGAGGATTTTTAGCAGAGATACGATTTGTGAAAGACGAAAAATTTTGATAATTTCTAATAGTTACGGATAATGCTGGCTAATTATTGCGGTGATTAGGGACATGGGCAATAGGCTAGTTGACTAAATTTCAGAAACTTGTTATTACGTTACTCTAGTATCAGATTGACGCTGAGACGATAATATTTCTAAGAAAATACACCTATTTGTACTATATTTTTAGGTTTTCAAAAGCAAATTTAAAATATGCTCGAAAGCACCTAAACTGTCATGGGGCCGTGTTTTGTGACGCCACTCCTTGCGAAACTACATACTGTGACAAGTTGTGAATCGCGCTTTCCACTGATATAGTTGATTTCCTCAAATTAAAATGAATTCGTCGTTCTACAAATACTGTATAGTTCCTCAGTGTAAAAGCACAACCATAAAAACACCAAATAAATTATTTATTTATGTACCCAACAATAATAAAATCAGAAAGAAGTGGCTAACACTTGCAGGGAGGAATGGTGGTCATAACTTATCAACGACATCGAAAATGTATTTTTGTGAAGATCATTTTGATGTAAGTAACCTAAAAGACTTTTTGCACAGTTGTTAACAGCAAAACATGAATTTTATAGAATTAGAACTTCTCAATGATGGTTCCAATTTAAGGTTATGAGGGAATGTTTTACGATCTAAATCTTTGTTTTACATGGTCGGTACTATTTTACAACCTAACAAAAAAATATATTTCTTTTCTAGTTGCCAAATGATATGTTTAATTATCTAGAATATCAGGTTATGGGAAAAGTTTCTCAAGTGCGCATTTTACAAGAATGAACATGTCAATAATTGTACAATTTAGGCGGCCTTATCGCTAGTAGTGATCTCTTCCAGGCAACCCTAAGGTATAGGAAATGTTTAAATTATTGAAATGTGGGGTAATATTACAAAGGAAAAACAAATTGAGTGATGAATTCTTTTAATCCTTTCAATCACATGTACTACAAGACCTCCTGGACAATGTTTGTTTATAATGAATGTCTATTGTTTTGTACCATTATTTTCTAAAATTTGATGCCCAAATGCTTCAAATGTACTTAACATTTGAAGCATTTGGGCATCAAATTTTTCTGTTGGTAGATCATATTAAAAATATATATTTTTTAAATTTTAGCACTAACAATATCAATTATGCCATCTTCAAAAATACCATCTGGTGAAGCAACAACCATAGGTTACTTGGCATTTAATATCAAGCCACACTTACTAATCTTATATTTTAATTTTTCTTTGACACTTTTTCTCACTTCATCTTCCAGGATATGGCTATGTTTCATAGGTGGAGTATCTGGTATTTTTACAACCCATTATATTAGATATGAGAGTGCCATCATGTATTGCACCGGCTAATTTCAAATGCTTTAGAAGCTGTCATTCAACCATATCTCAACTCATGCCAAAGACAGCTATTACATTGTTCCCATGTTTCTTCTTCAGCTCATTTTATTATTTCCTCTAATAATGTAACTTTTTCTAAAAATGAATTAACATCTTATATTTGTATAAAGTTGATGCAAAGACCCCTGTTTCATTTTGGTATTCAATATCATATTGTTATTTTAAAAGTTCACTGGCTATTAGTCTTCTCTTTTTCCCTCTGCCAAAAATTTAAACAAACTCGGTGAATCTGGGGGCAATATTGCACCACCCTTGGAAAAGTCTTTAGCTGTAATATATTTTAGGCTGCTACCGACTCTGGATAGTTTTGATTTTTTCCAATAACATTCTGTAGATGTTCATGATGGTTCCTCACAATGCTATTGCATGCTTGCAACCACCCTGTGAAGCAACACAATCTTGACATTTCAGAGAGCGAACAACATCATCTCCTTAATCAACAACCAGGGTACATCCATATAATTTTGCATGAACTTTGTGTTATAGGCAAATTTCATATTTGACAGTACATAATTAACCGTCACGCTTAAGCTGCACATAGCTTACAGGATCGTCTCCGTACAACGCTCGTGAGGAGCTGAAATGGAAAAAAAAATTATAGTATAACCTCAAAGTCATTTGTAAAAACATTGTAGACGTTTTATTTTGTACAAAACTGATGTTAGACTGTAATGTTAGCATTAGTGATATTTCATAAGTAATATTGTTATACTTACATTAAAGTTTTCACATTGCTAAATTCCGACGAGTAAAAGTTGCTATTCTACGCGAAAAATTCCCTAGCATAACAACGTCAATTTTAGGTATTATTATATAATTTTAATGAACGGGGAATAGGCTTGTTTCCAATTTTCGCAAAACTATTTAAATAGCTTCTAAATAATTTAAGGATCACCCTCCCTATCATTTTTCGTCATAAATCTCTTTACTTTTTATGTATTTAATTTTTTTCTATTTTTCTTAAAAAATGGTCAAAAACGCTCGATCACGTGACTGTGACGTCACTGTACATTATGTTCCTTTACATTTTAACGCACACCAATATACTGACCAATTGATTTTAAAATTTTATTGATGTATTTTTATAATAAAGATACAAAAAACATATATTTAAACATTTGAGTATCACGATTTTGTTTCTTTTAATGAGCACAAAAATAATGTTCAGAGCTTTGAATGCGGTAAAATGAAACGGTGCAATGAAGTGTCAATGTCAAACGTAAAGTTTGTGTTAATACGAGTTTGAGGCAAAGGTTTGAGGTTATGTTTGTGTCAGCGTTGGAAAACACTTTTTGATGTTTCAAAAAACTTAATAAAATAAAATGGATACCTACAAGTTTTGTGTTGTGCGGGGCTGTGGAAATACGGCCATAAATGCTGCAAACAAACTGTTCATTCACGTTCCGCAATCCACCAAATCGTTAGAAATGCGCAAGAAATGGTTGCAGTTGGGTGGAAGAAACTCTAACGATTATTCAACAAAATCTACAATTTATTTTTGTGAGAATCATTTTGATGTAAGTTTATAAAGTCTTCAGACATTTTAATATTCTTTTTTTATTCATTGAAATGTCTTAGTTATGTGGATGTTACTAAATATCCTGTCAATGGTACCTGTCAATGTCAAATACTTGTCACTATCAAATGTAAAGTGACGTCATCAGTTTCTAATCGGCGCCACTCGCCGTTTTAAATGGCGTTACGTAATAGGCGATAAACTTAAATTTCATAAATTATTAAAAAATTATGTGGTTAGTTATAAATTATAAAATATAGCTTATCGTGTTTCTAGTTTTGTGAACTTTCGGTGTACTTATCTACTTTTAATTGAGTGAATACTAGGAAACAACCCTATTAACACATTCAACCGATTGAAATGTTTTCATGGCTCACAAGTAGTAACTTAACGATTCTTAGACATTTGAACCGTATTTTTAGTAGAGTCAATTTATTATTATAGTAGAGGCAAATTATAATTATATTTATACTATATTGATGTTTGAAATAAAAATGTTTTATCGATAACATTCCCTCCAAAATATATCAGAAAAGTCTGATGACATTAATCCATCGTGTCGGCCCTCTATAATATCTATGGTATGCTTGTAAATGTCAACTCGCTGTGACATCACTTCTCAGTAAATTTTTAAGTCTGTTTATTAGTACGCTACGTAGTTGTTTATGTTACGCTTACTATGAACCCTAAAGTTTACAAGTTTTGTTCGGTTACTGATTGCAAAAATACTACAGTGAAAACACCGAAAAAAATATTTGTGTTCGTTCCCAAGACCGAAATGCGTGCAGTATGGCTGAGTCTTGCGCGACGAGACCCGACAGCGGTTTCTCAAACCTCATCGATGTATTTTTGTGAAGATCATTTTGATGTAAGCTTATAATTTATGTCATTTAAAAGAATAAATTACGTTTAGACTAAAGGTTTACTAGCGGTAGACCACATACAAAGGTAATTTGCTATGGTACCTCACTCTTGCCTATTTCTACTACCAAACAGCAATATTGGCTTTGTTGTGGTCCGGTTTGAATAGTGCGAGAGGCAGTAAAATTACTGGGTAATGTAACATAGTATTTAATTTATATGTCACAAGATTGGCAACGTGCAAGTAATATCCTTGTGATAAAACAAGTATCTATTGGCTATGTAGCGGACAGATAACGACCGCAGCGCACAACACGGCAGAAATAGGAAACAAATGCGGATGATCAGTTGTCAAGTGTTGATTACAATACCAAATCAAAGCAAAGAAATGGGCCATGACTGTTGTTGCGTCGTTAACTGCAAAAATAACGGCCTCAATAGCAAATGTAAATTTTATATTTTCCCAAGAGCGTCCTACAAAATAGAACAACGAAAAAATTGGATTGCTGCTGTGAAAAGAATGAAGCAAGTGTCATTCACGGCTGATGACATAACCTTAAATTACAATATTACTGGAACAGTTTGTGTTTATAATATTTTAAGTGACCGTTAACATGTTATTTTATCATTTTAGTGTTAATGGTACACAATGGTCTCCAAAACTTCACGACAAAATTTGTAGTGAACATTTTATTGGAGGAAAAAAATCAGAGGAACAATTAAGTCCAAGCTACGTTCCTACGATTTTCACTGCTATACATCGGAAAAAGGAAGTACCAATCCCAGGTATTAGCAAGGTATACTCGTTTCATAGCCTCAAGAGCCAGACAAATCTCAAAAAATACTGCATCACTCCAAATGATTGAAGAAGATAATGAATTTATTCAACCCCAACAGCTTGTGACCCATAAAGGATGCCAAGCCTAAGATATTAAAAGAAACCACATTTACATGCAATCAATACATCTATGATGATCACAGTAATGCTGAAATCCAAGTAGATATTGTATACAAGTATATATATCTATTTCGAGAGTCATAGCAACAAATACTTCAAAGAATAAAGACAACAGCTGTTGCACGGACCAAAAAACATATAAGGATCAATCAACATCACCACATGGTCAAAAATTTGTTGTTATATTATTAATAAAAAAAGATCAATAACTTTTACATGATGATGCCATTTAATAACTTCGAGTTCTAGGTAATGAGAGTAGAAAGTAAAAAATGTTGTTTCATTTTCATAAAAAACTGCCTTCTCATTTTTTTTATGAAAATGAAAACTGGCATGACATTTTCAGCATTGAGAGTACTATTTGGTGTTTATAGAACCACAGTTTCAAGAATATTTATTTTACAGTAAAACTATTAATTAAATTGCGCTTATATAATGTCAACAATACTATTTTAATCTTTGGTTTTATTTATATTTGCAAAAAAACTAACAATGTTTACATTTTATTATTTGACAGCTTCTGCAAATGCTCAGTCGCACACATAGCTAATAAGCTGCAGTCACACTTACTATGTGGACTGTATACTAGTTTGTCTTTTTAGATATATTGAAATAAATGTGAAGGGACCCGGAGATACAGTTTTTACTGGATAAACATGCACTTTTGGTTGATTAATACCAATATTTGTATAAGAATAAAAAATACACTTATCATATAGGTCAGCAACTTAAGTTAACATTATATTACTTCTTAGTTACAATTACAACTTAGTTTTAAGACATTGGACATGTCTTAAAACTAAATTAACCCTAAATTGCACACCCCACCGAGAAGGTACTTTGCAAGAAGGTGATAAACATTCCATTAACATATAGTGGCAGTTGTAAAAGAAACTCCTGCATTTCTCAAAGATTATTTCTTTCGATGAATACTTGAACTCTTGTTTCAGATGCCTAAAGATATGGTGAATTACATGGAGTATCATGTGATGGGCTCGGTGTCACAGGTGCGCATGATACCAGGCTGTGTTCCAACAAAGTTCAAGCATCACAATTTAAGTACACAACAACCATTTTCATCTGCAACTTCAGGTATTCATTATTGTTGTTATTTTATTTATATATAAATAATTTCATTCTTCTCATTATTTATTTAATTCTCACATAAGTGGCTGAGAGCACTTGCATTATGGATATTAGACAACAGAGGGAAGTACTGTTTGGGATGTAGGATGGACAGCATAAGATAGTAGCTGAAAGTATTTGTGTTATGAATACTAGACTACAGAGGGATGTCCTGTATGAAATGTAGTGTAGGATGGACAGTTTGAGAGCACTTGTGTTATTGATATCAGACAACAAAGGGATGTGCTGTATGAAATGTAGAGTGTAGGATGGACAGTTTAGAGCACTTGTGTTATTGATATCAGACAACAGAGGGATGTGCTGTATAAGATGTAGAGTGTAGGGTGGACAGTTTGAGAGAGCACTTGTGTTATTGA
>JACJUM010003272.1:5888965-5901883 GCA_020976665.1 Heortia vitessoides | reverse complement strand
ACATGAATCCGTCTCTTCAGGATCCATTTCTTCAATCTTCACAGTAACACTCCCAATAGATATTGGGTGGTCTTCTTGTGTGTCACTATCGATTTGTTCAATTTTATCTTTCACATCACTCGCAATATTCACCGGGTTGGGAAAAGAAACACCTTCATTTTCTATTGTAAAATCTTGATTGATTATTACCTCGTCTTTGTTTATGATTTCTGGAAAGATATACAAAGATAATGTATTAAATATTGCATAAACAAAGTGTGTATTTTCATAGATAATACAATTAATTTGCAAAAAATACCCGAAAATAAAACAAATAAATATTAATGCATAGTTAGCCGTGAGGTATCGTCAGAGTAGAATAGTATCTCCCTCTGTATCGGGTGTCGTAAGAGGTGACTAATGTACCAGAACCGACAGACGGCGGTATATCCATCCGAAACAACGTAGCTCAATGGGCGGGAATGGGCAGCAGCATCCCTCGCAATCGCAATCGCAGCATCGATGCTGCGATTGCCAAAACGCTGGCCCAGCGCGGGAATTATGGGTAAACTCCCCCTTTCTTGCCATCCGGCCTGTGTCCAGCGCGGTCCTGATTTTAGTCAGATCGTCTGTCCATCTTGCGGGTGGACGCCCTATACCGCACTAGCCGGTGCGTGGTCTCCATTCCAGAACCTTACGACTCCATCGGCCATCGGTTCTGTGTACCAAATGCCCTGCCCACTGACACTTCAACTTACTAATCCGCTTACTGTTACGAATCTCTTAATTCATAGATTATGTAGATAAATATGCAACAATTACATTTACATACAATTAAATTGAATAGTAACACAACAACAGTAGAAAATATTCCTGTATGTATGTATATGTATGTATAGTAAGGCAAATAGGCTCGTGTATATGGAGATGGCACATATAACAAAATAACAATATTTTAATATTCTGTCTGTCGGTATGTTTGTTTGAGGCAAAATCTGAAACCGCTGCATCGATTTCAATGAGACTTCCACTGGCAGATAGCTTATATACTCAGTAACTTAAACTATATAACATCATGCTATGACTAATTAGAGCGGAGCATCAACCATTGCGGCAAAAATGTACGTCTTGAGGATAATGAGCAGCCCAAATTCACTATATGTAAAGAAATTAGTTCTTTAATTATCTATGGGCCTATCTATGAATAGAGGACGCGACTGACAGTGCCAACTTAATGACGTTTTTAAAATATGGTGATAGGGTAGATAAATAAAAATTAATAAAAAGTTTACTAATTGTGTAATAAAGGAATTGACTAGCTAATTTTTAAATAGTAGCTAAAATTAATAAACTTTAAATGTCGTTTCTTTGTATTTTCAGGTATGTTGTGTATCTGGATTGTATTGTTCTTGTTGTTGATCCCACTGACAGATCAATTACAGAAAATTTACCTAGATGAAGGTGAAAATGTACAATTCGGTGATCAATATCTGGATGAAATTTCAGAGGAAACGAAATCTTCCAATAACAATACTATTTCTGGATCGGAGTATAAAAACCTAGTGAAAATTGCTGAAAAATTAAACAAAGGTCTCCGTTTCCACCCCGAAGAAAAGTGTTGGTTTAAACAAACCAATGACTATGAAAATAAGAAAAAACATATCAAGAATGTAAACAATACCGTACTGGATATTATATATACAAAAAAAAACGAGTGATTACACCATTAATTAAAGTCAAACTATTATTAAATAAACAAATGGAGATATTTGGTATATATGATTCAGGCTCTAACGTTTCACTAATAAACTCCAAATTGTTAAATATTAAAAAGAAAAATAGAGGTGATTTCAGAAATACAAATTTAATAACAATTAATGGTGTAAAAAAGACACAAGGTTTGACGACAATAAAGATAAGAATTCTTAATATAGAAAAAAGTGTTGATGTTTATATAGTGGATGGAAACGAATTTCAGTATGATTTCCTAATTGGACTTGACATCATAAAAGAATTTGGTTTGATTCAGGATCAACATTTGAAGATTACTCAGAGACAAGAAGGAATATCCACACATGAACAACCAATTCACAAAATTAGTACTAAAAAAGAGGAAAATATAAATGAGATATCTGTAAATTTCAATGAACATATAAAAGAACAAGATTTTAAAATAAATATGAATAATTTAAATACTCAACAAAAAACAGAAATAACTGAGTTGATTGAAGAATATAAATCAAGCTTTGCGAAGAACAAATATGATGTTGGAAAAGTACAAGACTATGAAGCTCGGATTGATCTGCTGGTTGATAGATACTGTAGCAAGAGACCGTACAGGTGTTCTGTAGAAGATAAAAAAGAAATAGAAAAACAAGTAGGAAAATTACTCCAAGAAAATCTAATAGAAGAATCATACAGTCCTTTTGCAGCACCCGTCACATTGGCTTTTAAAAAAGAAGATCAGAGAAAACCCAGGTTGTGTATTGATTTAATAAAATTAACTTAATAAAATAGTATTGCCACAAGCACAACCATTCCCATTGATTGAGGACTTGGTGATAAAAGCACGAAACTGCAAATATTTCTCAACATTAGATATCAACTCAGCATTTTGGTCTATTCCACTACGGATCGAAGACAGAAAAAAAACAGGGTTTGTTACTCAAGAAGGCCATTTTCAATGGACCTGTTTACCGTTTGGTCTGAAGACATCTCCAGCAATTTTTCAAAGGATTTTGAGTAACATACTAAGAAAACATAAACTAACTGAATTCACAGTAAATTATATAGACGATATACTGGTATTCTCTCAAAGTTACAAGGAACACATTAACCACTTAAAACAATTGTTAGAGGCAATAAAAAATGAAGGATTCAGACTAAAGTTTACAAAATGTACATTCGCTGCAAACTCGGTAAAATATCTTGGTCATATAATTGAAAATAATACAATACGACCACTGAGAGATAACTTAATTTCTATAAAGGAGTTCCCAATACCAACTTCACAGAAAAATATCAGAAAATTTTTAGGAAAGATAAATTTCTATCTTGAATATATACCGAGATGTACAATAATTTTAAAACCGCTACATAGTTTACTAAAAAAAAAATCAGAAGTTTATATGGTCAGCAGACTGTCAAAATTCATTTGAGCAAATAAAAAAACTACTATGTTCACAACCAATCCTAGAAATATACGATCAAGACTTACCAATAAATATATATACAGATGCATCACTAGAGGGCATTGGAGCAATATTAAAACAGGTACAGCTTAACGGAAAAGAAAAACCGGTTGCATACTTCTCAAAAAAATTGAATGAGGCACAAAAGAAAAAGAAAGCTATTTATTTAGAATGCTTAGTCATTAAAGAAGCTGTTAAATATTGGCAGTTTTGGCTGATAGGAAAATCTTTCACAGTATACTCAGATCACAAGCCATTGGAAAATATGAATATTAAATCTAGGACAGATGAAGAATTAGGAGAATTCACATATTATCTATCTCAATATGACTTTAAAATAAAATATGCACCCGGAAAAAACAATTTAGAAGCAGACTGCCTAAGCAGGAATCCGGTACTGGAAGCAACAGACAATATAGATGAACAATTAAGAATAGTTAATTTAATACAATTACAGGATGTTGTTACAGATCAAGAAAAAAATAAAGATTTACAAAATAATAAGAATAAATTTATACAAAGAGACAAAATATATTATAAAATAACTAACAAACAAGAGAAAATTATATTATCTGAAGAATTTAGTATAAAATTTATAGAACAAATACATAAGAAAATGTGTCATATAGGAGTAAAACAAATGCAAAAGAAAATTGGAAAAATATATACAGCAAAAAATTTAACAAAAAATATAAATGATATTTGTAAGAAATGTGAGATATGTATAAAGAATAAAACAAGAGGACAGATGAAATTTGGTTCATTATCACACTTAGGTCCTGCTTCAAAACCACTGAAGATTGTCTCTATAGACACTATTGGAGGCTTTGGAGGCACACGGTCAACAAAAAGATACCTGCATCTGCTGGTGGATCATTACACTCGATATACCTATATACTTACCTCAAAGACTCAAAATGCAAAAGACTTTATTAAACTCATCAGTAACATAGGTAATCATAGTGAAATTGGCATGATTCTGAGCGACCAATATCCTGGAATAAACTCAAAGGAATTTAAATCATTCTTGAGTGAAAAATCCATTCCTTTAATTTTTACCGCAGTGAACTCACCATTTTCAAATGGATTAAATGAGAGGTTGAATCAAACGCTGGTAAATAAGATCCGATGTAAAATTAATGAAGAGAATAATAGAACAGCATGGACAACAATAGCACATTCCTGCGTAGATAAATATAATGATACTGAGCATACAGTCACTGGTTTCGCTCCAAGATACCTTCTAGATGGTACAGAAGTTTCGATACTGCCAGAAGAACTAAAACAATCTAAAACAGTAGATGACTGGATGAGAGATAGACAATTAGCATTTGAAAGCTCTGTAAGGTCGCATAATTATAATAAAAAGATAATAGACATATAGAAAAAGATAATAGATAGATAATAGAATAGAAATCAGTATAATTTCAATACAGGTGATATGGTTTATGTTGAGAATGGGCATAAACTAAATAGAAGAAAATTAGATGAGGTGAAGATTGGACCTTTTAGAATAGAAGAGAAAATATCTAATACTATATACAAAATAAACACGGGCCATAAGAAGCTAGAATCTAATTTATTTCATATTACGAAGCTTATACCAGTTCCTGTATGGACATAACGTGATATGGCGAAAATTTCTGAGGAGAAAAATTTTCTACCCTGGAGGGGGAGATGTATAGAAATTCGTTCTTTAATTATCTATGGGCCTATCTATGAATAGAGGACGCGACTGACAGTGCCAACTTAATGACGTTTTTAAAATATGGTGATAGGGTAGATAAATAAAAATTAATAAAAAGTTTACTAATTGTGTAATAAAGGAATTGACTAGCTAATTTTTAAATAGTAGCTAAAATTAATAAACTTTAAATGTCGTTTCTTTGTATTTTCAGGTATGTTGTGTATCTGGATTGTATTGTTCTTGTTGTTAAAATAGATATATATGTGCTAAATAAATCTTTGTATTTTCAGAGCAACAAGTTTATTATTACAAGATTCCTAGATCACTATCGAATTGTCTTATATATATATATATATATATATATACTAGCTGTGCCCGCGACTTCGTCCGCGTGGAATAGTTTTTTGGGTACCATACCTATTTACTTCAAATTATATAAACTTTGAATGTCACGATTATTTATATCGAATCAATGGCCTGAAAAATAAGTTTTAAGTTTCTAGCTCTAAAAATAGCGATCCATGCAAACAACTTTTAATCCGCCCTTGCAACCCCTTACAACCCTTATTTCGAGTTCAAAAATAGCCTATGTCCTTTCTTAAGGTCT
Source organism: Heortia vitessoides (assembly GCA_020976665.1). NCBI lineage: Eukaryota > Metazoa > Arthropoda > Insecta > Lepidoptera > Crambidae > Heortia > Heortia vitessoides. The sequence continues at coordinate 5,896,419 of JACJUM010003272.1, read as the reverse complement.
AAAGATTGTCTATGCCAGATTTCATCAAAATCGGTTGAGAGGTTTAACCGGGAAAGCGTAACAGACAGACAGACAGACAGACAGAGTTACTTTCGCATTTATAATATTAGTAGGGATATATTTGTGCAGTCATTCTACTTTCATCCATCCTTATAATAATATAGTCTAGATTATTCCACATATATGCAGCTTACTAATAGTGAAATAATTTCTAAAATAGATTCAGAACTATTTAAGCCCAATTATTACAATATCCAATTATCAATAACACAAGTGCTCTCTCAAACTGTCCACCCTACACTCTACATCTCATACAGCACATCCCTCTGTAGTCTGATATCAATAACACAAGTGCTCTACATTTCATACAGCTCATCCCTCTGTTGTCTGATATCAATAACACAAGTGCTCTCTCAAACCGTCCATCCTACACTTTACATTTCATAGAGCACATCCCTCTGTTGTCTTATATCCATAATGGAAGTGCTCTCAGCCACTTATGTGAGAATTAAATAAATAAAGAGAAGAATGAAATTAATTATGTATAATTAAAATAACAAAAATAATGACATACCTGAAGTTGCAGATGAAATTGGTTGTTGTGTACTTAAATTCTGATTAGGCATCGTCATCATCTTTGTTGGAACACAGCCTGGTTTCATGCGCACCTTTGGCACCCAGCCCATCACAAGATACTCCATGTAATTTACCATATCATTGGGCATCTGAAACAGGAATGAGTACTCATCACCTTTGAAAAATGCAGGAGTTACTATTTGTTAATGGAACCTTTATCACCTTCTTGCAAAGTAGGATAGATGTCTCGGTCTCAAACCAATTAAAGGAAATTATTAACTCAAAAATGTTGCTATACGGTCTAATAGCAATATTTAAATGCTAGTTTATTTTTAATATTGTAAGTTTTCTAATAGGCTATTTGACTGTAATGAAAATATACATGTTTTTTATATCATCCTTATTAATGTTATTATTTTGGAGTGATTTGTAAAAACGTGAGATAAAAATTGCTTTATATTATCAAAATCCAACGGCCGTAATTAGCTATTTCTATGATGACGTCGATTCCGCATAAATAACCTGTTGATTGTACCGTTCCTTGGTGATCGCTATGCTCGTTATTGTTAAGGTTTTAATGGTGTCATATCGCTCAGATATGCTAAGGGTACTCAATGGATACCAATTTTGAGAAAGCCAACAGGCGAAACCTTCCAAAGGTGGACGCAATAATGGTTAGGGTCTTCTTTAAAGACAATCCAAATTTCTGTGCTGCCGAACTGAGAAATGTGAAAACTTCAACCTAAGTATATCTTTGGTATCCATTGATTTTAGATACATACTTAAATTATTACTGGAGATTATATAAATTACCAAAACTTGTATGTAATTATCGCACTAGTATGACTAACATTTTAGGTTATGTCTGTTAAACTGGTACTTTGTTCAGCCAGATAATAAGAACTTATCGTAAATACTCACATCAAAGTGGTCTTCACAAAAATAAAGACCTGTTTTTTGTGATATATCATCAGCATTTCTCCGAGCAAGTTGCAACCATTTCTTACGCTTACTCATCGGCACAGAAATAAACAGTTTTGCAGGAGTTTTTATTGTTGTGTTTTTGCATTGAGGCACTGCACAACATTTATAGCCCATCATTTTTATAAATTTTCATCTATCACAGACGTTGCACAGAGTAATTAAAACAAAACTTTTCGAAACACCGACGAACTCACTATTTATTTACACGTTACCGACGTCACTGGGGCGCCATGGCCGCCATATTGCAAAAAGTCGCGTTTTGACGGCATATTTGAATATTGCATTTTCTTTTTCTATTTTTCAATAAAATAGCCACAATATATACAGACAAATATTTTTTAGGACTCCTTATAAACAAATAAATATCTTAAGATAGCTTTCAGAACTTTGTCAAATAGCCTATTATAAGTTGAAATTGAGAAAGAAAATATTTGATTTCTTTTTGTTTATTTTATTATTCAACATAATCGATATGAAACTGGGATGTACCCTAATTTGACCAGCAGACCCCAGTTGTTGTCAAGATTTGTACCAGAAATTGACCATTCATACATTAGGATGTAAGGCATACAAAATAATCTGATTCTCAATGCACAATTGACTGATTTCATATGTAATGTATGATTTATGACTTTGAATTAATAGGACTACAGGAAATTTTACATTTGCCTTGCATAAAGCTGGCAGCAGTAAATAGCCTATATATCCAAAAAACACAAAAGATGTCATCCAGCTTTTAGGTGATTTTCCAAGGCACAGGTTTACAGGAATGTTTCTTGCAATTTCTGCTGGTATCATATTGTTCATAGGGGTAAATAACCGTCACTGGCGTTACTTTACCAGATACAATGAAAGTTCCTAATACTAATACTTTCTAATACTTTCCTTCTCCTTATCTTTAATTTCATAAAAATTATCCATTCTCCTAGGCCCCCATACACTGCCGGGAAGGACATACCTGAAAACCGGATTCATCAGCATTTAATTTTTTTTCAGGATCATCTAAGATATCCCTTGCGTTTTCATTGTTTAGAAACTCTTCTAATTCCGCATGCCTTTTCTTATGCCTTCCTCGGTTACTCTACTTCTTGCGGAGTTTTTGGTTTCTGCATGTCGCTTAGCAACATCTGGATTTCTTTGCATGAAATTATCGAACCATTTTCGTCCTGGAATTCCTTCCTTGAATGGAGTTGGTCGATTGTCAGTTTTGATTATTTTAGTGGCTATCTTTATTAACTGCTTTTTTTTAATAGGAATTCCCTTTTTAGCCATTGTATTTATCCACCGACTTAGTAATCGTTCCTCATCAGGCGTCAAAATGGTTGCCGGGCCCATTTTTCGTTTAATGGGATGTCTCATTTTTAATTTATTTATTATTGTAGAATGGGGAATGTTATATTTCCGGCATGTTTCTCTGATTTTGTTTCCCGACTGTATTTCTTTAAGCGCTTCATAAATATCGTCCTCACTGTACCGAAAGAATTGCTTTTTTGGTGGCTAAAATAAAATATGTAGAGAGAGTTTGATCAATCATAGGATTTGTACGCGGTACCAATGTCAAACCACTGGTCAACTAATGGAAACTTACTCCTTTAAACTTTACTGTCGAGTTACAACTCATAATCTGGACATGAAACTAAAAAAAAGGGTATCATTTCCGTGTGCTAGTCGTTGACCATTCCGTCAACCACCGGAGCACCTAATCTAATCATGAACCTGTGGTTAACCAGTAAAATAGCTCATGGAATAAATCGTTTTCACTTTAAATCAATAATAACAATCATTAGAAAAAGTTCATTAAAAACCAATACAAAATAAACTTAAAATGTGTTTACATTTCTAAACACTGTTGCAGTGACAATAGCGGCCAAATTGCTACTGTCAGTGTCATGACACTGTACGTAGTTAGGAAAAAATATCGATATATCAAAATATCGTTTTTTTTTAAAAAAATATCGACATAAATTAGCGGTATTTTTTTCCACGATATATAAATTGTCAATATTTATTTTCAGATATCAAAATCGATATATTTTTAAAACTCTGCTGTCTGCTCATGCGTCATATCATGTTTTTGACCAGTCCAATTTCTTTAATTTAGCAGTAGGCTGTATGGGTTTTATTTCATTGCTTCAATTAACTTGTATTATTTGCTAGGCATCGTTTTATTTAAATCTAATTAATTATATGAAATTTATATGAAATCAGGTAAAATGGAACTTAAAGTACCTAATTGAGATAATAGATTGTGTGTCTCCGTCTGAATAAAACATTCGAATATATAATGTTTTCTTCATATATGTACTTACACGCTTAAATCTTTAAAGTCGTACGCTCAAAATGTACTAAACATTTATTATTTTAACATAAGATTTATTTTATGTTTGACGATTAGGCTACTTTAATTAACGATATATACTGATGAATAATGAAGCTATTATATATTCTGTTTAGCGAGTATGTTTATGGACGAAATTGAGGTTTTCGCTAAATGAAATCCGTTCGTGTAATAATTAGCAAAGGCGTTCGAGCAAACATCAATTGCGGCACCGGTACCGCAAGGGTGTTGTTCCATAGAATTGGCTTAAATTTTTAAAGGAAACTCATATGAGTACAATTGCATACTTTTGAAAAGTTGGCTTCAAAAACCTGTTTATTAATCCTTGAAGTGAGCCGTTCATTAACAGAAACATTGACGCGATAGAAACATTGTAAACATGTTTTTTAATGAAAGTGAGCTTAGGAGCCTATTCAGCCGATTTTTTTAAAGCAAACTGATACGCAAATCATGTTATGATCTGCGTATCAGTTTGCTTTAAAAAAATCACTCAAACCAGTAGATTTTGTAATAAAAATATTAGCACAATTATTTTTATTACAAGATCTACTGGTTTGAACAATGTTTTTTTTATTTTGTTTCTTTTATTTTATGTCCAGCAATTATAAAAAAAATATAAATAATAAAGCTTATGTTGAAATAGCCATATGTATATTTGCTTTAAAATTTCGATGATTTTATTAATTTTGTAATTGAATATTGGGCAATAAAATTTGATATATCGAAATATCGATATTTCTTAAGTGATATATATCGATATATTTGATGAATATCGATACGATAAATATCGATATTTTTTCCAGTCGCCATCCCTTTTATTTTTACTTGTCATTGACTCAGTGACAAGTGAAAACAAAACGAAATCGTAAGGTTCACTGGTTGTCTCATTCTATACGTATTGTGTTTGGTTGATTTTTATTAGTACCGATAATATGTAGCCAACATAAAATCAAATGTTTAATAGCGGGAAAGCTTAATAATAACACTCAAAGCCACAAGCGGTAAATAACCAGTTCGTGGTCAACTATAGGGTCAACCATCCTACATGAGTTAGACATCATACAAAGGTCATTGGGCTTTGGCTTTACCTCGCATTGCTCTTCCGGTTCGAAGGGTCAAAAAATATATGTATGTTTAATATTATGTATGTATGTACTAAATGCAACTCCAACTTCCACCAGCTTTAACATTATCTCTATCCAAAGGTTGCCTGTAAGAAATTGCATTTAGCGATAAGGCCGCCTCTTGTACCTACTATTTCATGTTTTTGTAATGTTCATTTGTTGTTTTCATTGGTGTACAATTAAGAGTATATTATTATTATTATTAAGCACAGCAACAGATCAACCAACCCAAATCTGTCATAACTTCGCAATCGATATCTATGTATGTATATAAAAGAAAGCTATGTTAGTTACACTATTTTTAACTCAAGAACAGCAGTACCGATATGGCTGCAAATTTGGTGGGTAGGTAGCTTAGAGCCAGAAGACGGACGTAGAATACTGTTTATAATTGCGTTCTCGTGTGCCTTGATATAAAACTTCAATCACTATAAAACATGGTGTAAAAAAAAGAATTACACACAACAACACTTGGAATAATAAAACGCAAATGACAGCCATGTAATGAACGTACGTATGACAATTTCGTTTTTAAAAAAGTGAAGTTAACTATGAAACGCGGTATAACAAAAACGCATCAAATTTGGAATAATAAAACGCAAATGACACCTAAGTAATGATGTATGGTAATAAATTAGATTTTTGTAAGAAATTAATATTAAAACTAATTCTATTAAATATATAATAATCATTGCTGATAATATTAAATAATTAAAATTTAATACATAATTAAAATAATAAATAAAATTAATAAAAAAAATGATAATAAAACAAAAAATGTCGTGTATCACTATGTGGATGGCCAGAAGACACGGCCCAGCATACATGGTCAGCATGCCCAGCCTGGTTGGAATTGCGCGCCGTGTTTGTAACGGCACTGGGATCGAGTGACTTGTCCCTCGATTCGAGTGCCTACAGAAGGCACAGATGCGTGCATACCCTTCAAGAAGGAACTAGGCTATGAGGCCGTGAGAGGGGCCGCTACAGACTGGGTACCGTGATGACATGCTACGCAGCTCCAGGTGCCCAGTCCAAATTGCAGTGCGATTGCTATAGCGTGGTTTTAGGCGGTAGGCGCCGGTTGTACAGCTGGTGAGTCCGCCGCAGCCCTGCATCATTTAATTGCAGGGTGGTCCATGAGTATTTCTCCGCTCACAAAAAAAATCACAAGGTACTTAAGTGAAAAGCATCTTATGTACTATAAAATACAGAAATAATAATGAATGATTAATGTAGGTATTTATTTATTTTTTTGTATTTTATTAAGAACAATAATTAATTCCAAAATCTGCTTATTTATACAGTCAGCTAGTTAATCTATGAAGGCGGTTCGCCTTAATGGATTCATATTTAAATTGAGTTCATAATTGACAGATTTGGGTAGGTAGATCTGTTACCCACCGTACTACAGTAACTGGTACCGCCCACCTAGAGATGTGCTCCACATGACGATTGTACCACAGATGTCAAGTACTTGATAAAAATGTTTTTTTTTTATGACTGCACAAATATATACAGCAGAAGTGAATGGACGTTTTGGGTATTGGACGACCTGTCATATTTTTAGTCAATTTTGAACTTAATAAATCGCTTGTATCGATTAATATTGATTGCAAGTTTTGACAGATTTCTGTTACGGTGTATACTATGACTATGCAACTAGTGATTTCGCATGAAAATAGTAAATAAATAATAAGTAAATGCTATGGGTAAATCTTGATTATGATAACTCGAATCAAATAATGTCAATAAAAAATACACACACACAAAGAAAATAAACATTTAAGGTTGGAACTAATTGATTGAAATATTAACATTCTACAAAGTTATTCCCATAAACAAAGACAATAAAAAATAATTGTCTTGTAGAAATGTCGTGTCGTTTGTTCCTGCTTTGCCTCGAAGCGGCTAATTCTATTTTAGACTCAAGACATTGTAATGAAAATCCTAATGGAATACTGAAAGAGTTTTTAAGCCAACTTCTATTACATAGCCAGTGGGTGCAATAATGAAGGGTGCGATAAATAAAGCAATCCGTAATTGTGTATATAGTTTATTTACACAAAAATTGGTATAAAATAAAAAAAATATAAAAAAACAATAAAAGGAGCATGTTTCACTTATACAATAGCATATAAATAATTATCAATATCTGTCATAATAAAATTACATAGAATCAAAATTCCAATGATAACTATAGTTATGTTAGTAAAATTAGCCAGATATTCTCAATAAATTCAAGGTGTGCTTGAAATAGACAGGTGTACCGCCGCTTTGGCGGCCGGTTCAGTCATCCCGGGTGCACTTGTGGCTCCCCACAAAACACCTGGTACAAGCGACCGAGCTGTACCCAAAAAATCCTGGTTATGCTACGCCCCCGGTACGGAACAGCCCACCAAGATAGCCTTAAGAGGGTTGCCCAACAATACTTT
>JACJUM010003272.1:5877048-5887442 GCA_020976665.1 Heortia vitessoides | reverse complement strand
GGCGGCGAGTGGCGGCGAGTGGCGGCGAGTGGCGGCGAGTGGCGGCGCGCGGCGGCGGCGACGGCGGTGGTGGGGGTGGGCTCATGTTGAGGTGCGCGACCCGAACGGGCAGACACGTGAGGGCAGACAACGTTGATGGTTGTGTCGAATTATAAAATTTTCAGTGCGGCGCGGCGCGGCGCTTCGTTTCAAGTTTACAATTGATTTTTAAAATTTAATTTATGTGGGTCATTTTAAATAATAATTTTGTACAAAGAAACCTTGAATAGGTAAAAAATAGGTAGTTAAGTTTCGGTTAAAATAAATAAGTAGGTACTTAGGTAAAGGAAAGGTCTTTTCATTACTTACTGTAAATATTGATGTTAAAAATTTAATTATCTAATTAAAAAGTAAATAGATATAATATGTAGGTATGTATAGGTAGGTAGTGTCAAAACATTGCATTCTTTATTGAAAATTGAAAAAAAAATTACTGTAAATATCGATTTATAAAGCCTAAAAATTCATAAAAAAAATGTTTACCTAACTAACTGATTCTTTTTAAGTAGGTATTACGTACGTTGATAAAAAAAAATGCCTCGGCGTAAACAAAATATAGGTCTACAGACTTTAAGAGCTAAACGAATGCGCGTATCTCGGGAAAATGAATCACAGGAAGAAAATGAAGCTAGGTTGACTAGACAATAGTAGTGTTCGCTGTGTTCCGGGTTGAAGGGTGAGAGAGGCAGGGAAATTACTGGGTAATGTGAAATATTATGTTAGTCACAAGGTTGATCGCGCTTTTATGATATAATCTTTAGGTTGCAGTGACACTTACTATCACGCGGACGGTATGCTAGTTAGTCACCTGGTCAAGACGGTTTTCCCGGCAATTATTCTGATTATTTTCGCCTTTTAAACCTTCCCTAGACCTCCACAGACATTTCAATACCAAGATAAGGTAGATCCGTTCAGCCGTTATCGAGTTTTAGCGGGACTAACGAACAGTAATTCATTTTTATTTATATAGATTAATAATTAATGCATAACACGATATATGTCCATGATACCACAACACAGTCTTCAGTCGCCTTTGGTTTTTCTCAGGTTATTCCTGTCGAAGCCAATACACCAGACCTGCAAGGAAATAGAATAGTTCTAGCTGTCCTGGCAAACGTTGTTCTGCCATATAAATGATATAAAATTATTAAATATAATGTATATGACTGGCCCGATGGCGCAGATGGTAGTGATCCTGTCATATGCACCAGGGGACGTGGGTTCGATTCCCACCCAGAGCAAATATTTATATGACGATATTTGTATTTGTTCTGTATCTGGGTGTTAATATATGTATTTAAGTAGTATATTTGTGATTCCTCTGTTGTCTGGCTTTCGTAGCACAAGTGCTTTAAGCGACTTACCACGGAGTCAGGTCAATGTATGAGATGTGGGATTTTATTATTATTATTTATTAATTTTTAATTAAACGATACAAAAAAATTGTCCAAAATTATTTTTTTTTTGCGAAAATTCGTATTACTAAGGGGTATGAAAAATAGATAGTAGCAGATCTTCAGCCTACAGAATATGCATATACAATTTCATAAGAATCGGTCAAGCCGTTTCGGAGGAGTATGCTAACTAACACTGTGACACGAAAATTTTATACATATGAAATTGGTGTTTTGTATGGGAGGAAAATAAAGTTAATTGTTGTTTCTAAAATATATTTGAATAAATAAATATATTTGTGCCGTGAGGTACCGGCAGAGTAGAATAGTACCTCTCCCTATACCAGGTGTCTTGAAGACGACTAAGGTACCAGAACCGACATAGATTTGAATTAGGAATTTTTAACCGCAGCAGAGATAGATATTCCAAATCAAAGTGGTTAGTACAACAAAACGCAAATTATCTATGTAACGACCTAATATCCTACTAAATAAAATAATAATTAATTCACACATCATCTAATACGATGTCATTGAGACTTCATCATAAGTCGCTTAAAGCACTTGTGTTACATATATCAGACAAAAGAGGAAATACAACATTACATAAATAAATAACACCCAGACAGAACGAATATTCACTTTGGAGTCAGGTCAACCTATTAGATAACATTTGAATTTATTTATTTAGTATTATTATTTCACTGCATTTCACATGGTATATACAATAATCTATAACACAAATGTCGCGTGACTGGCCCTGCAATTTAACCTCGGAGTTTAACCTGGAATTTAACCTGAGTGAGTTGTTCTTTGTGTATGTGTGTGTATGTAATATGTATATTTGTAATAATTTGTTCTTTTATGTTACTTTTTTATCTAAATATAAGATTTAGAGCGCAGCTTTCGCGACGGGGATGCTGCTGCCTACCCCCACCCTGTGTATTTTAGCTGCATTGTCCCGGATGGATATACCGCCATCTATTCTGTTGCCTTAGTTGCCTTTTACGACACTTGGTACAGGGGAGGTACTATTCTAGTCTGCCGGTACCTCACGGCAAAAACTGCGCTCTGCGATTGCTAACACGCTTGCCAGGCGTGGCAATTATGGCCAAAATTCCCTCTTTCTTGGGGAGGCCTATGTCCAGCAGTGGGCTTTCAATGGCTGGAGTGGTGATGTTGATGATGATAAGAATTAGTATGTACTTACCTATGAGTATTTGTTGCACCGTATGTAATATTTATTTTTAAGTATAAGTGTGAACAAACGTTGGTAAGTCAAATAAAGAAATCAACTAAATCGACAAAGACGATCTGCGTGTTAACCAATGCGTCACCGCAGCCAACACAGGGTCGTATCATCACAAGGATATCACTACCGCGATGAACCTTGTGACCGGAGGATCATCATAACAACCATCTAAAGTCCACTGCTGAAGTTCCTATGAAATTTTAAATGCATATTCTGTAGGTGTAATATCTGCTCCTATCTATTTTTAATACATTTAAGTGATAAGGGTTATCCAACCATAACAATTTATTTTAATTTAATTTTTAATTTTTTTTTATATATTGTCATTAAAAATTACGTACATCCCTAAGTTCTCACCCTGCTATCACCAACCCCTCTTTTAAATAGTTGCTTTAGTAATTTAACTTTATATCATTTATATGGCATAACATAGGCACCTATGTTCCGCAGTGGACGTTTTTAAGGCTACCATGATGATAATGATGATGAAACCGGTGAGGTGGTGAGTTGATATTGACATGATAAACGAGGTAGACTTACCAGAGGTGCAGTGTGGTAGCAGAAAAACAACTCCAGGACTCTTGCTCAGGAAAACTTGTCGGCATTAGAAAAACGAATCCAGCACGACTTGCGCGGATTGGCGCGACATTACTTCACCTGAAAAAAGTTTGTATTTTTTTTATTACACCAAGTCGACAATCAAGGATACAGTCCGCGTAAAAGTAAGTGTCACTGCAGCCTTTGGACACTCTTAATATCACCCTTGATATATCACTATCGCGTTGCCAACCTTATAGACTTGAAGATACTATGTCACATCACCCAGTAATCTCACTGCCTCTCACCTATCAAACCGGAACACAGTATTGCGAACACTGCTATCTGGCGGTAGGTATAGATGAGTGAGGTACCAAATGCGGACGACCTTTGTCTACCTCGTACAAAATTGGAATCGGATTCATGATGACATTAGCTCTTACCGGATAGGGCGTTTTAAAATCGCTTATATTTTAATAATCTAATATTTTTTTCTGTGCTACAATTCCAAATATGTATTAAAACATTTGCAAATTCGTATATCATAAATCCCAAAGGTATATTATGTTTTTTTTATGAATAAAAGGTATGCGTAGGTATATCTTTTACAATACACCCAACTATATTTATGCAGAATTTCAAGAAGATTGGTTGCGGAGACAAAGCGCAAAAATGAAATAAACAAACTAGTTTAAATATTCATAATATTACTTGGAATTTTACCTGTAACATTTTGACAGGCCCGATGACGCAGATGGTAGTCATCCAAACTTGTGCGCCAAAGGTCGTGTGTTCGATTCCCACCCAGAGCAAAAATTTACAAGATGATATTTGTGTTTGTTTTGTGTCTGGTTGTTAAATATATATATTTAGGTGTTATATTTGCGATTCCTCTGTTGTCTGCCGGCCGTTATTCCAAGTGCTTTAAGCGACTTACCACGGAGTTAGGTCAATGTATGAGATCTGTTTCAATTTTAAATTACAGAGGAAATCAACTTGCGAACGGGTTTGAGTCTATCGGATCTACTTCTTCGATTTTAATTGTAACACTTTCAATAGACACTCCACCATTCTCTAGAGTATCACTTTCAACTGGTTCAACTTTGATGAACTTCTTACTCGCATTGTTGAGATAACATACTCCTTCGTCTTCTATTACGAATTCATCTTTGATTATAACTTCTTCCTTGATTGTAACATCTGGAATAATATATGAAAACATAATTAAATTTACATGTAAGAGCATTTAAAAAGGATGGATGAAAGTAGAATGACTGCACAAATATATAGAAAGAATACAATGCGAATATAACTAAAGCAGATAAAAGAGGTTTTAATGAAGGGCCAGGTCAGAAGTACCAAGCATAAACAAGTGTGTATGAAATGACTAATGCGAATCTATATATCTATATATCTATATATATATAGATATATAGATTCGCATTAGTATGGTTATTCGCAATAGATATGAATATATACATATCTATATATATCTATATATATATATATATATACATATACATATAATAGTAAGTAGTATAATAGTAAAGATAAAAAAATGGAACTTGAGCTGGTTTCTACAATTCTTATGCCTCTTTTTAAACCTTTTGGTGTCATCCTGGACTGTTGGCCCTATTCTTGCCAGCCCAACTTTAATAAAAATCAAAGGAATCCCTTATATATGCTGGTCACTGCAAAGTGACTCCAGAGATCCAATGTATCTTGTTCCATACCATCAATGATAGTGCAATACTGCGTAAGTAGCAGTTGCAGATAAAGTTGAAAATTCAATAAGAAAAGATTGAAAATGGACCTTATTAACTTGAGCTACATACAGTATTGAAGTATCATCAACTATATATTTATGTTATATTGTGTGTTTACTTCCAAAAAAATTGTTTTTGCTTTTAGTATTTTATTAATATAAGGCAGTAATGCAAACAAGGTATTATAATATACAATAATCAACTCTGAAACTTTCATATCTCTCTCCATTCATGAGAACAATGAATACTGGATAGTGCTTACCTGAGGTCTCGGGTGGGACCGTTTGTAGAGTATCTGGTATTTGAGAAGCAAACCTTGTAGGAACACAGCCTGGATTCATGCGCACCTTAGATACCATACCCATCACATGGTACTCCATGAAGTTGGTCATATCATTTGGCATCTGAAGCGGAAACAAATACTATTATACAACTTAAAATTTTGGTTAAATACTTTCTATTCTGCTGTCAACTCATTGCTAACACAAAGTTCTAAGAATAAAAGTTTTGAGTTTGTTACCTTAAAAGCAATACATCCTTAATATACTATACTATACCTATAATATAAATGGCAAGGTCAGAAGTGCCAAGAAAAATAAGTGTGTAAGACTAATGTAAGTAAAGGTAGAGAGAGTTAATAAAAAAAACACTTTCAAAGGAAGCTTTAATACCTCCAACAATTTTGTAAGTTAAGATAAATAATTCTTTTACACATGATAATATCATTTACTGCAATGTCTCTTATATAATAATAACTTCTTTGTTTTAATGTTCTAGTCCAATATACTTACTACTCATGGTCATGAGAAGTATGTCTTATTGTTGGAACTAAAAGATACATTGTTTTGTTTTGTGGCGAGACATTGTACATACTATAACAAAATCGATAATTCAAAACTGCAATCGGTTAATTATTTTTAAAACATAAGTAATATCTATGACTTAAACTTAAAACTTACATCAAAGTGATCTTCACAGAAATACAGTGGTGAATTCAGACGTATCTTTGTTGGATCACGCCGTGCGAGGTTCAACCATTTCTCTCTTACTGATTTATTATGTGGAACGTAAACAAACAACTTGTTAGGGTATTTTTTAGACGTATTATCACACTGTGGGACAGCACACCACTTATACACTTTAGAATTCATAATTATGGTTATATAACATTAAAATGAATGTAAATAAATAATTCAATAGATTTTTGGCGGTTGACAGCTAGAAGTGACGTCATGATTAGCGCCATATTAGTATCTAGGAGACTGCGTAAAAGTTTTTGTAAATTTAAAAATGAAAGCAATCCTCCTTTTTTTAATATATTTTGAATTAATTCTATAGTTGTTAATTGTCTATGCCATACTAATGTGGAAACCGATTCCTTAGTAAATGTCATATAATATTAATCTAGATTTTTCTACAAATGATTAATTAAATAAAATTTCTGTTCTTTTTACATTTATTTAGATATAACCGTCAAATAATTAAAATGTTTATTAGATTTTAATTAATTTATGGCAATATCATATCTGTCTATGCAAATACATATGAATCAATTTATAAAAATTATTTTATCCATCGTTATATAAGACATACAAAGAAAAAGTATCTCTAACAAAACTGCTGACAATATTTTTTTCTATAGACGTTTTGTCATCCCTAGTGTCAGAAATGTCAAAGATAGTTTGATTTGTGTCATCAATTATACGTTTCATTGACTCACTTGTATTTAATCAATCACTTTCGTATCTTCTGTGTTCAGCATAGTTGTAAAATTATGTAATTTATTTATTTTTCAGTATTTTAAATCTCAAATCAGGCTATTATTTCTGCAGTCCCGCGTCGTGTTACCAGGATGACTAATTTCATTATAGACTAGAAATTCGGTTGAGATTTTGTTGCTATTTTCTTAGTTTTGTTGTTACGTTGTTAAATTATGTTAAATGTTAAAAACGTTATGTTGTTAAATTTGAAGGCTATGATGCATTAAGTGCTTTACATTTTTATGTATGACTTTGCTCTGGATTCTTCTTGTTGCAAGTGATAATATATACTTGGTTATTTTTAAAATACCCACATTATTATTTTTGTACAAATTTTGTTCTAATTTTTTTTTTGTACATGTGCAAAATTATTTTGAAAACGTTTCTATATAAGTGGTTATGTTTGAGGTCTAAAGTCTACCAGTCATACTCTGTATATTGAAGTTACTCATTTCTTCTACAGAAAATTTGGTTTGGTCAAGTCAGTAGGAGTTTGTATTATTGATCTTCTAGAGTTGGTTTTAATTAGGAGACTTTGTTCAGAATTGTGAGCTATTCTTACATCATGCCTGTGTCCCTTTAGGGTATACAGAAACTATGGACCTTCAGTTGCTACAATCTTGGCTTACCACTCTTGCTTCCTTTAGTCGCATAAGTCTTCACACAAGTTTAGTATAGTTATAATTGCCTAGGTTGTTCTGTCCATGCACTTTTGTGCCATATATTTGTGAATTGTTAATGTTACTCAATACCAAGAAATGTTACTGCAAGTTCTATGTGTTTTGTTTTCTAACACCTAGTGATGTTCCCAATATTTGATAGAATGGACATTTTAATTTGACTTGATGACAAATAAGTTTTTATTCGATTGGCTGTATTCTATATAATTAAAAGAAAGTTTCTAACTGGGAATGCATAAATAACAAAAATTAAACAATTTTAAAACTTGATGAAAACAACACTATAATCCTTACAGCAGTCATTATCTAGTGATATTTCTCAAAAAACTTTTGTGGCCATTTACAATTGCCAGGAATGAGCAGTTTTCTTGATTTACTGTGCTGCTCATTGTATAGAAACCTTGGTAACAGGGAACTATTCATTGCATATGAGGATTCCATAAAAAAAAATTTCTTTGTGCGATCATATCAGGAATGAGGAGATTCGTAACAGAACCAAAGTTACCGACATTGCCCGGCGGATTAGTAAGTTGAAGTGACGGGTGGCAGGGCATTTGGTACACAGAACCGGTCCTATTGGAGATTAACTTGGGGAGGTCTTATGGCTGATATGATGATGATGATGATGATGATACCGTAACACTGTTCTTTATTTTTACCATTAAAATTATACAAAATTGATTTATCCTTTTTCTGAAGGTACTTGCAAAACTCACTTTTTTATGTGACAGGCTCCATATATTGTAAAACACTTTATAAAAAGCTCTTAAAAAGTGTGTACCTGTACATTTTTTTTATTCTAAATGTATTCTCAAATACAGTATATTAATATTCTAACATACCCTATCTATAAAAAAATTATAAATATTGTAGTAAAGTAGAGTTAATCCAGTTTAATATGACCTTTGAAAAAGAGGATAGATGCCTACTATAGCAGATATTAGCTTAACGTACAAAATGGCTGGGGGGATACTTGCCTAATGTGAGAACAGATTCCCGTCTGTTTTTCAAATTAATCAGTTTTTATTATTAAATACAATCTTTTATTAAGTAATAATTAAAGTTAAATTATAACAATAATAGAATCCAAAATAGTAAATTAAATAATATGAAGATAGAACAATAAATAAAAACAGAATAAACTTTGGCGTTAGCCTCTATTAAGTGTTCAGCCCTTATAACACAGATCTTTTATTATGTACTAAGTACTAAGAGAAGTTAAATTATTACTTAATAAAACACTTAAAAATACTAAGGTTTTAAATTGTAACTTAGTGAACATGTAATTTTTTAAATTAAATATTAGTATTTATATTAAATATTAAAAATATGATTATCAACTTTAATCTTAGCATTGATTTATCACCAGAAGTCAAGCTTTTCAACTTACCACATCACATGCAATAGTTTTTGAGTGTTATACAAGTTTCATGCAATCACATTCGACACATCTAACATTCAAACCAATCTGATTTCATATTAGTTAAATTATAATTTTCAAAACATTCTACACAATATTCATGAACTGAAACTTCTTTCTTGACATTGTCTATTTTTGTATTAACATTTTTTACTTTTAATTTATTTTTAGTGTCTCCAATAGATAATTTGTTTTTTTTTCCTTTGATTAGTAGTCCTTTAGATGCTATCCCTTTAGATATTTTTGAACTTATATATTTTTTTTTTTCTTTTCCTTAAAGCCCTTCATTCAGTCAGTTTAATAAAATCTGAGCTATTTGATTCTGGTTCACTGCTAGTTATATCTCTATATTGTTTGGATTTAAATTTTTTTGTAGTTGCCTTTTTTTCTTCGTAATCTTTTCTTTTAGTGGAGCGCCGTAAGACATAAAAATGGTAAAATCTCGGAACCCAGGGCCAGTCAATGAATCTGTATAACAAGTGTTTGACTGCATTATTAAAACCGCAAATAAAAAAGTTAAAAAAATAAAATTGGCCGATCTCGATTACAACAATTTTTATAAACAATTTACTGAAAAATGAAAGGCGCAAGGGGGAAAAAATGTTTACAGTAAAGATATTAATTTTATATGTAATAAATTATGTTTGCAGAGTAAATTCAATGTTAATTTATTAGATTTTCGCAAAAAAATTATTTACAAAAGAAAATTTAACCTTAACTATATACGAGTACATTATTGTTCATTATTGTCGTCGTCGTCGTCGTCGATTTCGTTGATGTAGATTGTAGGTAAAGGATTAGTACAGCTATCACCATTGCATTCTAAGCAAGCTGCAGTGCAGTTTAATCCACTTTTCCTGCACCCACAAGATGCTCCACATCCTGTTTTGCATGCGCAAAAAATAATTTTTAGTAAAGATTCTGGAGCTGGTCGCTGCGTCATTGTTTGCGGTATCAATATTCCGCGTTCATCATTCCAACCCCATTCTTCTGGTGATGTTTCTTTTCCGAACCATGGTTGAACTTGTAAATATACTCTTTTGAAGTGTTCAAAAGCGGCATCTGCAGTAGGTGGTAAAGACGGCAGTTTAACGCAGGTATTTTTGGCAGTTGCTTTCAAAAAAGAGTTATATCTCAATGCATTAAGATCTTTTATTTTTTGGGGGGCATTATATAAAGCAAGAGTGCATGTAACACCAGCTTTAAAAATTTCATTGATGTCTTTGCATTCATTTTTAAAAACTGTCGCAGCATTTTGCAAGTCCGTTCGATTTTCGAAATTTTTTGCAAACACGTTTTTGCCACGTTTAAAAAAAGCTGACGTCGTGTCACATCCAGTGAATGCATGTAAGAACAGAATATGCTCTTTACACATTGGTAATATTTTTTCTAAACTCTTAGAAGAGTACGCTCTTTGCAGTATTTTGCCTTTGGATGGTTTTCTAAAATAAATTTCTCGGTCTGGTGGTGAGAGCGCAGTCAATAAAACTAAAACATCTACATCCTCGGACACTACAGCAATGTTTTCAGATTGCAGATTAACAGC
>JACJUM010003272.1:5847271-5859400 GCA_020976665.1 Heortia vitessoides | reverse complement strand
CCCCAAGTAATCTCCAATAGGACCGGTTGTATGAGGTCTGTGTCCAGCGCGATCCTGCGGTTTTAGTCAAATCGCCGGTCCATCTTGCGGGTGGACGCCCCTACGCTGCACTTGCCGGTACGTGGTCTCCATTCCAGAACCTTACGACTCCATCGGCCATCAGTTCTGCTTACCAAATGCCCTGCCCACTGCCATTTCAACTTACAAAAAAAAACATTCACCACAATAATACTTATACATAGTTTGTAATATCTTTTTACCTGCCTGTCTGTGTGTTAAAATCAATTATTTGATATAAAAATTTTTGATAAATACCCTTGCGATGCCGGGGCGGACCGTTAATCGGGCGGGGACGGGAAACATACCCTCGCCCGTAATAAGCGAGTAATCGTTCCGGAAATGGTCCGTAGAACTCGGTGACATTCAATAGAGTGACAAGTCTGCAGAGCGCGATACACATCACTATCCTGAAAGAAAAAAACATAATACGACTAAATGTAGAAGCCTAATATCTACACATTACCAACCATAACCTATCTTATATAACATTTTGCAGCTGCATTGTACTGGTCGTCTGCATTGGTACCTCACTCTCACCTATTTCTACCGCCAAATAGCAGTTTGGGTGGCAGAGGCAATGAAATATAATACATATAACCCGCCCGATAAAATTACCGCGAAAATCGAAGCCCTACCTCGCACTGGCACAACACAATCATTGACACTGCACATACATTCGTACAATAGAGCAGTACACCGCGTTCGCCGGCGAACGCGTGCAGTCCCTGCCCCCACAAGCGATAACTGACAGCCCTAAAGCGGCGCTCACTCCGTGCCGAATTTTCATAATTCAATCCCCCCAACTCGGGCCCGCGCCGAGCTCGACTCTCTAGACGCGCCCTCGCGCGCTCCCCTCCGCTCCCGCTCATATTCCGCGGGACTTACGGCCGCGACCGCAGCTAAACGCGCGGTCTCGGCCGCGGGGTACGCACGACAATTACGGGCATCGGACCTCTCATCTACAAGAGGCCCCGCCCTCTTTTTTCGGTGGCACTGGAATTGACGTCTGAGTAGTCTAGCAATAGGTTCGTCCGAAAAAAAGAAGTACATATAAGTCAGAAGGTTGGCAACGCTCTAGGGATAACCCTGAAAGATTAAGAGCGTCTATAGGCTGCACTGACGCTTCCTATATTGCGACTGTACGCTTGTCTGTCGACCTGTTCTAATGACTGTGAAGATATTATGTCACATTACCCAGTAATTATGACTACCTCTCACCCTTCAAATCGGAACACAACAATGCGAACACCACTATTTGGCGGTAGAAATAGGTGAGAGTGAGGTACCAATGGAGACGAACTATGTATGAGGTCTACCACATGTAAGATTATTAACCATTTACTCAACAATCCATACGAACCTGTCTTTGAGATAAGTCGCATAAACCACTTATTTTACAGACGTCAAACTAATACTGAAAACACATCTATTTAACACCCAGACACAGAACAAACACAAATATCATCATATAAATATTTGTCACGTGTGGGGATCGAACCCATGACCATACGCTTCAGGTCCACTACCATCTACGCCATCGGGCCCGTCAATAAATGTATTTTCCTTATTACTTTCTTTCAAACGTTCTAGTAGCTAGAAGAAAAGACATGACCATATTTACCTGTATGTATCTGCTGAAGTCCACTTGAACTTTGGAGTAAGAAGTTGTACCTCCGTCTGCTTGGATCTGTATTCCAACGTATCCTGGGTTACATCTGAAGATCGACCTCTGATCTCTTGTATTTTGATAATTATCTCAGGTAAATGAAAGTGGCACACTTAATCATGACTGTCATCTCTTTCAAGTTAACCTGAAATCATACGACATCTTTGTAAATGACTAGCCGTTGCCCGCGACTTCGTCTGTGTAAATGTCGATTTATTTTTTTTTATTATATCGCTAATGATTGCTACTTCATCAAATCAGCCATTGGAAGTCTATAGTTGTACATAGGAGAATGGAAAATTTTGCCAAAAATTTCAGCGCTAGGCAATCGTGTTAGCAATTGCAGGCCCCAAGCCAACACCTCAAGGCAACTTACTACTAGGTATTAAACAAATCTTAAAACTATTTTCTTATGTAATATATACCTCCTATTTAATATATACCTTTTGTATATATATTGCCTGCACCACTATATATATATATATATATATATATATATTTTTCAGTTTTGTGTAATGGTTGACTGGGAGATAATGCCATCTGGCATTAAGTCCGCCATTTGTACATTTTGTAACATTTTGTGCAATAAAGTTAAATAAATAAATAAAAAATACCTTTAACTAGAAACGAGTGAATTTAAACTATATATTTATGCTGCGTCACCACGATGCTGTGCAACTAATAATATAATATAGATATAAATACAGAAAAAGATCTGAAAACATTTTTAACAATAATAATAATAAATAATACAAAAAAAATTATTTCTTCCAAAGTTTGACTTTAAAATGTTCCTGCTCCTCTCCCATTTGACACAGCTTTATGTTATATAGCCTAAAGCATTCCACGATAAATGGCCTATATATAACACACAAAAATAATTTCTCAATTCGAACAAATAGTTCTTGAGCGCGCTTATATAATTAACAAATTCTTAGGCTTTTAAATATTTATATAGATACAAGCAGTGCCTACAGCTTCGTCCGTTTCGCCTCCCTCGATAAATAGAATATGCAACAATAAATGAATTTGCATTGAAACAAACAAATTTTCAGGTACATAATATTAGTATATACAATATGAAATTTCATGATACAAACACAGCCTTAATGAAGGTTTTTTGTGATGGTTTTGATATTTATTTCGCTCTATTGTTATTAGTCTTAATTAAAGTTTCAATTATTATTCATTACACTTGAAACTGTGGGTTTGATTCCCAGCGAGGACAAACATTTATATAATGAATATTTGTACTTTTTCGGTGTGTGGGTGTTAAATATGTATTTAAGTACTATATATTTGATTCCTCTGTTGTCTGTAACACAAGTGCTCTAAGTGAGATTCACGAGTTATGTATGAGATGTAATGTAAATTTGTTATTATTATTATTATTTAAAAATAAAACACAAACCATACATACCAGTTGTGAGGCTGGCACACCACTCCATCTGGTGGTGTATGTGTTCCCACATTCAGTCTGCATTTGGCTCATCAATGGAATCTATAGATTCCACTTTTTCAATTTTAACAGAAATACTTCCAATAGATATTGGACCGTCATCTTGCATGCGACTTTCATTTGGTTCAGTTTTTATTCTTTTATTACTAGTATTATAGGGTAAACGGACACCCTCATCTTCTATTGTAAACTCTTCTTTAATGATCATATCTGGAATGATAAACAGTATTAATTATTACAACATAGTCACTCAGAATTAAGCAGAAAAATAAATTTTTGGAGCTGGACATTCTAACTTCTCATCATTGACTAGCCCGATATCACAGATGGTAACAATCTCTTCTTGTGCGCCAAAGGTTTGGTTTGATCCCCACCCAAGACAAATATTTATCTGATGAGAATTGCATTTGTTTTGTGTTTGGGTGTTAAATATATGTATTTAAGTGTTAGTGTTATATCTGTGATTCCTGTGTTATCTGATGTTGGTAGCAGAGTCAAGTCAATATATGAGATATTGTGTGAATTCATTATAATAGGCATAAGATGTTAACTAGATTGCTTGTTTAAATTAGAGTAAATATTACACAAGAAAATTACAATAACAATAATCTTGTACTGGTAAAAAAAATATTTAACCCTTAAGTGGTCAGGCGATAGTAGAGGTATTGGACACTGATTCTGATTCCGAATCTATGTTGAGGGGCTATTCACAAGAAGATACAGTGACAACGACAGAATAAGATACAGATTCAGATAGCAGTGCAGATATTAATCTTGAGATTTAAGCGTGTTCTTTAGAGTGATGGTGAACCGGTCACAGAGTTGACTCAGAGAAGTTATTATGGGAAAAACAAATACAAATGGTCTAGAAATCCACCAGCACCTTCACATACTCGTCAACATAATATTATCAGAGAAACACCTGGATAATTGGACCAGCACCATCTAAAATACAATGACTACCAAAGAATTAAATTGAGTTACTTATAGATGATAAAATAATACCAACAAAAAAATTTACTATATCTGAAGATGCCACTAGCTCAAGGGAAAATGTATAAAAAAGATGGTGCTGTCACTTATGTGACAGAAAAAAGACGGAAAATTTGCTTCAAAATACAAAAATTGCTAGAATTTCATTTGCAAGTCGCACAAAATTATATGTACTAATTGTCAAGACTGAACTTATTTCATTTATAGTGTTCCTGAGTTCTTAGGATTTATTTTATTATGTTGATTAGAGTTTTGTTTCTTTTTATTTTCAAACTTTATTGTATTAGGAATAAGAAAACATATATATATATATATAAATATATATAAATAAAGCTTAGTCTCTTTACCTTTAATCACTAAATCGTGGCAATATTTATAACATTACAAAATTTAATAGTACCAACCTGATGCAGAAACATCAGAAGGTGACTCATCTGTTTTGGAATCTTGACAAGCAAACTTTGTTGGAACGCAGCCTGGTTTCATGCGCACTTGAGGTACAGAGCCCATTACATGATACTTCATATAATTGGACATATCATTAGGCAGCTGGAAAATGAAACATAAACATACAAATCAACATAGTCTATTACCACTTGAGCCACAAAAACCAAAGAATAAGTTAAAAATTCAGTAAAACTGTGCCAGTTGTCTTCATAAACTACTCTAATCAAAAGACCAAAAGATTTATTTTGCAATTTTCAAAACAATTATGTTGTGCTAACAAACAATAATAAAATGTTACCTCTGCAAGTTTTATGAAATGACCTTCCTTTCATAAAACTACATAAAGCATTTCTTTCTTTAATGCTTATCTTAATGTTTTGTTTGGGAATGACTACATAATTTCTTATGAAAACTTACTAATTAAAAGTTATATTTACACTATACTAGTTTCATTATATCTTTTGATGGATCAATAAACTATTATAGAGAATTGTGGCATCAATAGCTATATTACTAGTGATATTTTCATGTATACTTACATCAAAATGGTCCTCGCAAAAGTAAATCGGCGAGGTGACAGACATCCCGTCGCATTTTCTTCTAGCTAGGTCCAACCATTTTTTTCTTATATCCGCTTTCCGCGGTACATCGATGAATAATTTACTAGCCGTTGTTACAGATGTATTCCTACATTGTGGTACTACACACCAACGATACTTTTTCCTATCCATATTCTTCAAACTCACTCGTTTATTTAATTAATTTTCCAAAGCCTAATAATTATTTTCAAAGTAATTCAAAACACACAAACACCAAGCCATTAAAAATTTGACAGTTTATCAATAACCTGTTTGTCAATTTGTCTTGTCTATGGTGTAGACTCTGAATTTAGAATCTCGTCTTGTCATTCGCAATAATCTATAAAATAATAGTAATTTGTATAAGTTCCTAAAACATAAAAGGTGTCAAATAATATGTATATAATGCAGTGTCATGTCAATATGTATATATATAAGACAATTAATTGTAATTTAATCTCAGAAGTAAAATAAAATTCCAATTTGTTTCTTTGTAAATAAATATAGCAATTTTATTTGAGTATATTAAGTAGATATCACACTATCACATAATATTTACACAATTAACCAAAAATCTTACCTGTAAATAAAGAAACGACAATAAAAGTTTATAATTACCACCTCTCGATCTATACAAGTTAATATTAATTAATTAAACTAAAAGAAAATTATAATAAGTAACATTTAATTTTACATGATTGATACATAATATACATTAAAAAATTAGGTATCCACAAAATCTATTATATGGTTACCTAATTTTTCATTATATGCTCTGTATGTAAAACATTTGTTGGTACCTACTATAAGCAATATAAATAATAAATTATGATGTCAATAAACATAACTCGCCCAATCAAAATATATAGACGTCTGTCATTTTAATGATGCTGTATTTAATGGGGTAAATTAAACTTTAAATATTAAAAAACAAATAATCGTAACGTTTCTTTACTGTCACTGTATTGAGTGATCGAACAAAAGACTACAGTATTTATTATTTCAATATATATGTTTATTTTGTTTAAATAAGTTTTATTTATGTATTAATGGGTATGTGATTTTACTATTATATGGATATATATATATATATATATAGCATTAGTATTTAATTTACTTTATTTTATAAAATAGTAATACACATCAAACTGCCATATCACATTTTCTATGTTTATGGCCCTCCAAATATTGACTGGAAGAGATCGCTTTGAGCGATTAGGCCGCCAATTTAATTACTTATAATTTATTTTTATTGGTAGTGCTCTTTTGAGTTAGCATTTTATCAAAAATGTAACTGATATCAGTTTAGCCGGATATCCAGTAAATATAACAGGCATATTCCAAACAATAGCAGCAGATCCCGCGAGTCTTGCGGGGTGACCGCAACTAAACGCGCGGTGGCCGCCTCCAGGCACGTAAGGAATCACTAACAAGCTACCTCGCCCTGTCCTAGTGGAGCTGAAATTGACGTCTAAGTAGTCCGGCATTTGGTTCATCATAAATAAACTGCAAAACTTTTTATTATTAACTACGTAATAATAAACGTATACGTATGTAGTATTGTAAAAGTACAAAGTAGGTAAGTTATTGTGCGTTATTAAAGCGCAATAGTATTCAAAGAATTTATTGGCAGAGGCGATAAAATTTTGTATTGAGATTGAGATACCTAATTCATAAAGTGATATATTTTTTTTAATTTTATCCTGCAAATATTTGTACGGAATAGGTTATATTCTGAACATTTATGTGGGTTCGAACGCCGCTGATGCGAAATACGCCGCGCTGGTGCGACATTTTTTCCCACAACCACACAGTTTCGAATGATCATAGTCTTGAATGACGTTGTTTCGAAAAATCATTTTCACTGCCACATGATGTTTTCGAATTTCGATCTCAAGGATGCGAACGTATGAGGCAGTGAAAATGTTTTTCGAAACAACGTCATTCGCGACTAGGTACGCCACTCAAGCCTAGTATAAATGTGTATGTACAATTGTTACAGATTAGAAATGGCAGCAAAAAAAAAGAAAGTTTTCGAAAGATTATATTAAGTTTGGATTTCCCTTCATAGAGCACGCAGCTACAATTGCCGCAATGTGTAATATGTATGAAAGTTGTGAGCAATGATAGCATGAGCCCCACTCGCCTTGAGAGGCATTTGAACCAGCAACATCCTACTCTGGTTTCAAAAGCTAAAAATCTTTTTTCATCTAAGGCAGAATCACTCAAGCGCAAACGATTGAGAGATAAGTCAGTCAGTTAAACAAAGTCACACTATCCACAGACATCGTTAATTGTGCACAACTAATCATTTATATTAGATAAGTCAGCGGAGATCACATTGAGAAAAAAATTTTTCACTCCCAATCGTTAGCAGCAGACATTAAATGTGAAGATATATTCAATTTAATATCGGACTCTATCGAAAGCAATGACTTGGATTGGAATAAACTTACTGGACTATGCGCACACGCCGCTCCTGCAATGATAGGTTCACGATCAGGCTTGGCTCATAAACTTTTTTCATCTCTGTTTTTTTTTTATTATTTAAGAATATATCCTTACTTTTACCGTTAGAAAAACTATAAATTATTACGAAAATAATCATTAAAATTATTTTATATCATGTACTTCGTACATAACCTCTTAAGAATAAGAGAAGAGCCCCGCAGGTGAAATTTAATATAGTTTTTGCAATAATACTTATGTATGCAGTCTAACGTATTGCGAAACATTATCACAAAACATTTTTATAGACAAAGAAAGACAAAGAACCACTTATAGAACAGGCTCGGCCTAGTTTAAGTACTAGTATATTATATTCACTTAAGAAAAACAAATATATGTACAAATGTACAAGAGTTAAACTATACAAAAAATTAAGTTAATACTTTTAGTAAGTTGCAAGTGACCATGCCGCATTCTCTCTTGTGCACTGGACCTCCGTCTTATGTCGCGTCATTAGACTTACTTTCCACTGTCAAACGCGCTGTGCACGACATAGCGGAGCTTCCCCGACATCGTCGGAGGGATGGTGGCGGGTAACTTGTCAACATTAAGCATGCATATATTATTAGTGCCCCCTTTCTGTGTCTTAATAAATAAGAATCATGGTTAAGTTGTAGGCAAATTGTATTTATCGATTATTATTCTAATAATAATTTGTGTTGTATCAATTTTTTCTTCTTCTTCCATCCGTGCAGCACGATCCCATCATGCGTCAAGCAAGCGGTGTACAAACTGCCCGGTACCCGTCTCGCAGTCGCAGATGTAAACAACATTATGACCGCGTCCCCGCTACCCACTATCATTGCGTGGGATCTAAACTTTAAACACACGGCATGGAACTCGTATTGCACGACCACCAACGGACGCCTATTGTTCGACGCGGTCTAGGCAGGAAATTACTGCGTAATCGTCCCGGAACTACTATGTACTATCCCTGTATACAAACCCACAGAGCGGACATCACAGTATACAAGGAATACGCAGAGCCATAGAGTGTTCAGTTGTGCCATGTATGCGAACACCTCAACGATGCCGATCACCACTACAGAAGATGTAGAACAGCTGACCGATGCACTCACCACATGTGTGAATGAACGGCGTCTTGTATGCACAAGACGCCGTTTCTTCATCGACGAGGACCATCGGAGGGACGATAGATGCAACTTCTCCTCGATGACATCAGGGACTTGCTCGTGAAGAAATGACGCATTAGAAAAGCATGGCAAACGGCAGCTCCACGCTCTAACCGAGAGAGTGAAGTAATACACGGAGTCAGATCACTGTATGAGATTTTGTGAATATATTTATTTAACTACTATGTTCTAAACAAATTACACAGGTAATTCCTTTTTTTATATGTAAATAATGAATTAGCATTTTTGATGGTTTTTCAATAATAGTCAGTTCTATCTATTTACTTATGTGCGAAAGTCTCAGCGTTCCTCATAAAGCGACTTGTTTGGCTTGATCTAGGTATACAAGTCAAATGGCTGCCTATTGTAATAAGAATTTTCAAACGGGACAACATTAGAAATAATCATTTTTGAGAGTAAAATTATCTCTTCAATTATTTACTATGTTAGTAATGACAATTCCTGATGATCAATCAATATGTACCTAATTGGTCAATATTAATTCTTGAGTATCCTTTTAAAATTATAAAAAGTAAATAAATGCCTCGCAACGCAGTTCTTACTATTAAAAAAGTTGTAAGATCTCATGTAAAATAAAAACGGCACTTATTTTGTTTGTGTGTATGGAAGAACCTGTTTTTTTCAAATTTGTGATGTTCTTATCAAATATCTATCAATTCTAGCGCCACCGAAAAAAGAGGGCGGGGCCCCTCATAGATGAGAGGTCCGATGCCCGTAATTATCCTGTGTACCCCGCGGCCGCGACCGTGCGTTTAGCTACGGTCGCACCCGCAAGGCTCGCGGGGTCTGAGCGGGATCGACGGCGATCGCCCGAGGGTGCCTCTAGAGGCACGACCTAGGCTCGGGCAGCCATTGTTAGGGGTGAATTCAATTGTGAAATTCAGCAAAAGAGGACGGACGGATAAAATACCCTGTCCGGTAACTTAACAATATTGGACACATTAATTTGTACAATTATTATTATGCTTCTTCATAATAATAATTGTACAAATTAATGTACGTCGTACTTATAAAAAAAAAACCTCTTCGCGTCTTAAATAACAATAGATAATAATACTTACAACAAAATTTACACTTTGTCTAACTATAATACACTGGCATTGAAAAATAAATATTTTTGATATAAAACGATCACTATAAATGTTGGTAGGTACGTAATAGATTAGACAACAATTCATAATTACTAAATAAGTTTGACTAGCAAATATGTCTAAACTTAAATGTATAAATACTTGGTGTATTGGCAAATATAGCCATAATCAAAAATTGTCAGTTATAGTATATTCTTTGGATCACAAAAAAATATAACTACTTTTTTTTGTTGCAACAAAAGTGCCACGTGTCGCTTTGAGAAATGTTAATACGGCTGTACTAGACTTGGCAGAGCACTGCCGTGCCCTGAAATAAAATTATATAGCCCTCTCGCTATTACAATAGTAAGTGTCGTCATACTATGATTGTTATTTGACCATTGTCTTTAAACTATTTGATTCGAATAGATTGTTAGTATTAATAACCTTATAACTTCTAAAATAGATATGAGTAGAAACTCCATTCGGAATTGAGAGTCCGACTCGCTGACAGTTCCGTGCGCAGTGAGCCGCCACGATCGAAGCCTAGAACGTTCCATGGCTATTTTTTGTCCAAGTACCCTCGGACAAAAATAGTTATGGAACATAAAGAAGAAAGTAAGACAAGTCAGCCGTCCTCGTCGGGGGACGCGCGGCCGGTGCGGGTTGCGGGCAGTCCGGCAGTAATTGTTCTGCCTCATGGCGGGGCCGATTTCTATTGCCAGGGCGGCCCTCCGCCGGCGCCTGTCGCGCCCCCTTCGCCGTGTCAGACGGACTCAAGCCCGCCGAGTGATCTCAAGACACCACTTATTCGCGAAGACCCCACCATCTCCCTTAAGGGACCACTGAGCGCCTGGTACCGGGACATGATTCTGGTCCAGAGGATGCAGGCTTCCCGCTCCCTGTCGGACGGGCTGCTCCGATGGATGGCCGCCTACTGCCGCCTGCGTGAGTTCGAACTGGGCATCTCCAAGGAGAAACTGGAGATTGACGAGACCCTGTTCGAGATCGTCGCCAACATCCCACTCTACGTCCCCCCCCTACGCGGATTGAAGCGCCCCTTGACCGGCGACCCCGAAAAGGGCAGGCCCAAGAAGATAATGCAAGTGACGTCACCCTCGGAAGCGGCGCGCCGCTCTCGAAGCGCCAGCGGCAGGGTGGAGACGGAACGCCCACCCATGCCACAATTGACACCGACTCCCAAGAAGCCAACCAAGACCCGGGACATGGGGAAGCTATGTCTCCCCCCCCCCGCTCCGTGCCCAACCCCGGAAGCCCCCTCCTCCCCCCAGCTGCTCGCGGCGGCCGAGTTTCTGAGGGAGTTTGGAGCCAAACCTCAACTGAAGCCCCAACGCGACCCCCGGAAGCGAAGAGAGGGTGTCGAAACACCGGAAGATAAACAGGACAGCGACATCCAAGTGCTGGCCCTAGACAAGCTGCGAGCGGCGGTGTACCCGCATTTTGAAGATGTGGCGGGGTACATCGCAACCCGCCCCCCTTTCAAGCCTCAAGCATCCACATCCGCCCTCTCCAGTGCAGAGAACATACCGCGCGCACCCGCTCCCATACCGGTGCCCAGACCAGCAGCGCCCCGACCAACACCAGCAGCCGCCTCTAGGAACATCGCCGCCCGCTCATATGCAACAGCGGCATCCGCGACGCTCCAAACCAAAACCTCCACCACGACCACGACCGACAAAAGGCCCGCAATTAGTGCGGCTACGCGGAAGGTCCGCATCATCAGCAACGTGGTGGTAAAGAAGCCGTCCACAACAAACCAATCCCAACCCAAAATCACCGAGGCGGATGCCAATGTTGCCGCAGGCACCAGCGCCAGCACCAACCCCCAACCCAAGACCGACGCCGAAACCAAGCGGCCCAGATACCCGCCCCTTGTAGTGGAGAAATTGCCTGACTGGGCTCGCCACTTCAAGGCACTGAAGCAGATTCTGGGACATGCACCAAATGCCAGACCGTTTGGCAAGGGAGTGCGGTTCACACCAATCGCGGAGGCAGAATACCGGGCGGTTCAGAGTTACCTCTCGAACCTAGAGAAGGAGGAGAATCTCTCCTGGTTCAGTTACTCCCTACCCGCGGAGAAGAGCGCCAAATTTTGCGTTAGAGGCCTCCCATTAGACACTAACCCAGGTGATATTGAAGAGGAACTCCGATCCCTGGGCTTCATACCTGAATT
>JACJUM010003272.1:5800378-5830609 GCA_020976665.1 Heortia vitessoides | reverse complement strand
GATCACACACGTTTATTTTACTCGAATTGGATGAATAGACTGTCTTATTGTAATACAGACATTGGTTGACATCGATGACGCACGATGGACAAGATTTTGTGACACGCGGAATCTTGAAAAAAATTTAGTTTTAAACGAAATCCAATAGATTTTTTGTAGTCAAACTAAGATAAAGTGCATAAATAGAATAGATGATATTGTAATACCAATATGGAAACATACGAAGGACAAGCATTACAACAATCCAACAAATCTTTTTGCTTGACAAGTAAAACATTACTATACTTACTTATAAATAAAACAGTCAGCGTTTACTAATATTTTTATTTCAAAAATATTACCTTTCATACTTCTTAATAAAATCACCAACAGTATATCTTCAGTATCTCTATTTCAATCACCGAAGCATGCAAATCTTATATGAAAGTGAAGTTTCATCCGATCCAACATGCGGAGCTTTCAAGAACCTTTAAATAGAGGTTTGGTCGTTATTGCTATCCTCTAGGTCTCCCACTTAGTCACGACAGGTAAACCATTCTACTTTTAAGACAAGGGTTTGTTAGCCGAAGCAGACAGAGGTCACCACCACCACCAACCAATTGTTCGGACATTGGGTCGCTTTTCGGATAATGAGCGGCTTTTCAGCCTAAATCCTTCCTCCTCCTCCACCCCCCTTACGTTAGAAGTGATTAATAATTCAGCATTAGGATGTCTTAACAAAAGAAACTTTCCTTCAAATTAAATTCTCGGCTCTTTTTACTTGCCTATTAACTATCATCTTGTCTCATCACAACAGCCGTAGATCGTCCAACCACCCCAGAGTAGGGGTAAATTGCCTATAATTTACTCGCTGGGCAGGCGTGGTGGCAATCGCTAAGCTAGCAGCTCTGTCGCATTTCAGCTATGCATCTGTCGGTTCCGGTACCTCAGTACTTTGACGACCTGATGCTGGAATTATTCTACTCTGCCGGTACATCTTGTCTATGCGACTGTATATGCAGCCTTAAATAGTGGAGTTTTGGGTAACTTTTTCCACATAAATCACAATAGAAATTAGTCTTGTTTCTATGCGTCGATACAACATGTTCGTTAAGTCTGGACGGGAGTGAGAATCCCCTACCACATATATGGCACTTATGTCTGAATATCTTCAAGTGCACCGCTCTGTTATGAGCTCTCAACACCTTGATCGCATTGTAAACCTTCCCACACACGGTACAACTGTACGCCATCGACACCCCATGCACTTCTAAAAGGTGCCTCTCCCTCTCTTTCTGTGAGAAGAGGACCTTGTCACATTTACTGCACTGAAACGCGGCTTCTTTCTTGTGGACAGTGGACAGATGAGCCACCATATTGTGCTTTGACCTGAAGAGTTTCCCGCACTCGTAACATGAGTACTTCTCTTCGTCCCTATGCGTGTTCCTATTGTGAAGCATCAAAGAAGTTCGATCAAAGAAATGCGAACCGCAAATGTCGCATACGAACGATCCGAAGTGCTCGGCCATATGTCGCTTCAACGCGTGAAAGAATGTAAAACTTTTCTCGCATTCCGTGCAAGACACCGCCTCGTTTTTCAGCCTAAACTTTAAGTACTCGTCTTTGACGTCATGGAGAACTTTGCCGTGAGACTCTGTGACGTGTCTCCGGAAGGTATCCATGTCGGTTATTTTCTGGTCGCAGATCCTGCAGTCTATCCTGTCAATGTCTAAGTAGGTGTTCTTTCTGCTGTCGAACGTTTTGAACTTCTTAGGGTTGTGGATTATGAAGTGCTCGCGTAGCTTCTCCGGATCTAGGAAGGAGCGGTCGCAGTAGACGCAGGAAAAAGAGCTGTACGATGTGTGAAAGGGACAGGCGTACGAGTTCTCTATAATAGTGATATTGTTGTGGTGAGATAGCGAGTCGGTGTCGATGAATTTTTCACGGGATTTTTGAGGTAGGTACGCTGGAACCAGAGATAAATTTATCAATACATATAAATAGAATTGGGGTGTCTGTTTGTAATATTAAAATAACTGCATTTTTAACTTAATGCAGGTCGATACACAGTAAATATAACAAAATAACACTGTTTCAAATATTTGTTTTCCTGTCTGTCTGTTTGATTGTTTGACGAAACTGTTTGTTCTGAAACGGCTGTATCGACTTTTTACACTTAAGTTCTCTGCCCACTATACAGTATCATACAATGACCGTGCTATGAACGGGTCGGACAAGTCAAGCAACCCGATACGATCTACTATGACCACTAGATCGTATCAACGTCGTATGTATCGGCTTACGACCGGAGCGTCAGCATCCCATCTAGGGATTGCAATCCGGAAAAATGGATCGGGTAATCCGGCGGATCCGGCATCATTTAGTGGTTACTGGATCCGGTACCAATATACCGGATCTGAAGACCGGATCCGGTGCTAGCAGTTTGTGGGAAAATAATTTAGGTGTTGCAAGAGTAGGTACTTTAAATGCGTTGTGCGTATTGTTCATGCGTGTGAGTCGTTCGTCGCCGAGTCGCCCCACTACACTTCGTCAGTACTACCCCGCTCACTCCCCCGTATCCGCGTCGCGCCCTCCGCCAGACAGTCATTTGCCTATAAATGTGTTTTGTTTTTTGATGGGATTGATGAGAATCCGGTCGTATCCGGTTGGACTGAAAATAACGCCGGATTGCAATCACTAATACCATCTCATTATGATACGCGTGCGTAACGATTTTAGTGACGGGAGAGTCCGCATATCATCCCTGTATCATCCGAGTGTCTGTGTTGTAGTATTTCACCTGATTTCGTGTGAGGCAGACGCGTCAGCAAGATCTTTTGAAAGGATTAATACGATACGAATGTTAGAAGCATAATGGCAAGAAAGAGAAGAGTGGCAACGCGTTTACAACGGCCATTTTACGCGGGTGCTCACCGTTTCGCCGCCTGCGCGCAC
This sequence comes from Heortia vitessoides, assembly GCA_020976665.1. NCBI lineage: Eukaryota > Metazoa > Arthropoda > Insecta > Lepidoptera > Crambidae > Heortia > Heortia vitessoides. The sequence goes on along the minus strand of JACJUM010003272.1, from coordinate 5,827,675 downwards.
CGGTGTGGCAACGTCGCGTGTCGTGCACGGATCGTATCGTCACCAGCAAAATATTCTCGTCGATACTTGCCGATCCGTGCATGGCACGCGACGGTGCTGCTCCGTAACGGAACGGGCTAGTGGGGGTGGTCTCATATTTTTCATTATAGAGAATATTTTTTTGCCTGACACTTCTATAGTATGATACTATGTAGTGGGCAGAGACCTTAAACTACGCGTTAAAACTATTACCGATTAAAATATAATTTGTCTGTGGGAGAGGCAGTGAAATAACCGGGTAAATGTGACATTGTAATTTCAGTTCACACTTCAGTCTGCTGGCACCAGACGCGTCTTAAAACTATGTTTAATGCAGGTTCATAACAACTGAACCGATTTAAATGAAATTTGGTACACAGATGGTCTACAGCCTAAAAAGGACATTGGCTATTTTTTTATTCGACATAAGAGTTGCAAGGGGTCGAAAGGGGGGATGAAAAGTTGCTTAAAACTTATTATTTAAGGCTATTGATTTGTATATATGATTACAATGATTTTTATTTGTTTTATTTATAATTAAATAATTTTTATAAATATTTTTAATGTATTTACTGCACTTAAAAATACCATTGGAAATACTATTCTTAATATGTTTATTATTTTATGGACACTTGTGCTAAATGCAATATTATCATCATTAATAGGCTCAAAGAACTCTAAGAAGAAACTAACTCACTGAACAATCTTTGGGTTTAGGAGACTTGTTGTCATTAATGAGTGACTGGAGGTACGGTGGCATACTATTTACCACAGTCCCTAAACCCGTCCACGACATCTGTGCCTTAGGTGACTTTTATGACCCTTTGGGTCATCAAGGTCGTCTGTATTACCTATAATTATACATATAACCTCTTCCTCATTTAGAAATATTTATGTTATATATTTGTTTTATAATTTTATTGACGACTTGAAAGTGATTGTGAACTGGGCTAACTTGAATAAGTAAATTTGAGTTTGAAATGAGTAAAATAATTATGCAGTTATTAAAGAAAACAGAGATGTGCGAATTAAACGTAAGCAAGAGTTGTACATAATAAAAATACCTATTTTGCCTATAGTTATAATATACAAAATATAAATGATATTTCTATGTACAGATAACAATACATGACGGGCCCAATAATGCAGCTGGCAGTTATCCAATCACCTGCGCCTGCACCTGTGGGGATCGAACTCACTATGCGCCTAAGATCGTGGGATCGATCCCCACACAGGAAAAATAATAATATAATGATATTTGTTTGTTCTGTGTACATGTAAAATATATATTTAAGTATTATATTTGTGATTCCTCTGCTGTCTGATGTCCGTAACACAAGTGCTTTAGGCGACGTATGAGATGTTGTCTGAATTTATTTATAAAGTTTATTTAATTTTAAACAATATCTACTTACTAGGATGGTCCTGTCCGGTTCTCTTTAGTTTCTCCCTCGTTTTTTTTATCTTCAATCGCAACTCTTTCTTCGCCTTCGTATGTTCTAATGTGAACGGTATTTTTCTTTTCATCCTTCTTTCATTTGATACGTCACTGTCATTATCTTTTGGCGCCAAAGTTTCGATCGACAAATCTAAAAAAAAAAACATTTTTACAATACTAAATACCATACTTGATAAGACTGTAATTTCTATCAAAATTATAATAATTCTGTAATTAATTGGAATATCTTGGTACTAAAAAAATAGAATCGAATCAATTTCTGTTATTGCTTACATTAAAAACTAGAACTGTGCACGACTTCGAGCGCGTGAACTTTGGGCGCCATATTTTTTTTTAAATGACAAATTGCCGTTTTTCTCCCGTTATTGTCACATTTTTTATTAATGCTCCGCTCCTAAAAGCCGTAGCGTGATGTTATAAAGCTTAAAATAATCTATATTTTATCAGCTATCTAACACTGTGAGTCCCATCAAATCGATAGTAAAAAACACTTTAAATCATTTCAGAATTTTCTAATGTGGTGTCGTAAATGTTTTGCCATTACATTGCAAACGCTGGCTGAATCCCGACAAGAGACTTCAAAATAATGTACTACAGTATTGCACACCTTAAAAAAAGTCTACCAGCAAGTCCGCGAGGCTATATGTCTATCTCAAGAGATAACCCACAATTAACATTTATTATTCTCGTTGCGAAGCCGAGGCGGTTCGCTGGTATTACATACATAAAGTCAACCAAAGATAAAAAAAAAATAACCATATGATTTAATAATACCATAGATATTTTGACAGCTGTCATCCTGATAACGCTTTAAAGGACTGCACGTTAAATTGATTGATATACCGCTGGCCCTCTATTTCATTGCTACGAAAAAAAAATCTTACCGTCATGTAACACATCCGTGCTTGAGTCTTCATACGAATCATCGAATTCCGTTAAAACTTTCACATCGGGGTCAAAAATCATTTCTGAAATCAAAGAAAATTCTTCGTCGCTTCATTTTTTATTTGATTGGCCCGATGGCGGTGATGATAATGATCCCATCCTGTGCGCCAAAGGTCGTGGGTTCGAATCCTATCCAATACAAATATATATATGATGATTTTTTGTATTTTTTTTGTGTGTGGGTGTTATTTATGATGTGAATCCTCTGATGTTTGATATCTATAACTTAAGCTACTTATTTCAGTCAGGTCAATGTGTGAGATTTGGTGTGGATTTTTTTAATTATTTTACATTTAGAAGCTAATTGCTGGACTACTTGAACGTCGTGAGAGAACAATGACTCAGTAGGATGACTCAAATCTTGCCACATATTAATTTATATAGATATATGCACAAACACTAATCTAATTATTATCTGTAGTTCAAACACCTGCCGTAGAGATGCAAACAAGAAGTACAAAATCACTACTATATTGAATCCAACAGTACTCCAAAATTACAACAGTTTGTAATTAACATATCCGAGTAAGAAAGCGCAGACTAAATAAACATCAATTGAATTCTCATCATGTCTTATAAAGAGACCAGTTGAATTGATTCAAATATAGTTCTATATTTCTTTTGCACAATCAATCATTATATTAGACATGCCATAACACAGCAACTGCTGAATATAGAAATTGAAAATGATATTTCCAGAAGAAACACTAACTTCAGAGAATGTCTGGCATCTAAAGAAAAGCTTGTTGTGTGTTTACGGTAAGTAAATTGTTTTTTTAAATATTTTTAATGAAACCTTTATTTTTAATTAGGTATAAAAATTAATTACAGACTTGTTTAAACATAGTTCCAGCATGCTTTTTCCAATCGTTGGTAGCCGTAGCACTTGTTTCAATGATTATACATAGGTGGTGCGACATGCTGTAAGTCGTTTTCAGACACTAAATTAAATGTCTTATTTTTACTATTGCGATCGATCTAGTTCGTCGTGGTCACACTGCCGTGGAACATTCATTTGCTCGTCTAATAATCTAGACATTAACAGCGGATGCTGACGGTTTGATGGTGTGGTTGTGACGATATATTAGGAACAATACTGTCGTTTTCGGTTCGAACTTCAGTGACGTGAGAAGCAGCCACATCTACAGCGTCGTTACTGTTGATCTCATTGCCGGAGTTAGGGTTCTGGACCTTCATAGCATCTTCTTGAGACTCTTCATCGTCACTCGACATCTCAACGCTCTCTAATTTTTTTTATTAATTTTTTAATTTTCTTCGCTGCCTGTCCTCTTTTGCCTTTTTACTTATTCATTGATAGGCCTTGCCATCTTTGTTTACAAGCTGCAGCTGTAAAAAAACGTAATATATATTTGAAAAAAAACCTAATACTAATATACGTCATGACGCTTTCGGAATACACTAACCAAGAAAGAACTTCGCGTTTGAAAGATAAAGAGAGGCTCCGATATAAATACATACATTTATACACTACAATATATATTACATAAAAATTTGTCAAATAATATTTTGTTTGCGGGTACTTAGCAACTTATGATTCGTTCACAACCATTGCTTTTAGCTATCGTACGGGCATCAGTTCTGTAAGACGTGCCGTGTTGGAAGTATGTGGTGCTATAATAAAAATAATAATTCCATGAATATATTCCTACGCCTGGCAGAGAACAATGGGAAAAAATATAGAAGAATTCTGGAGTTAATGGGATTTCCCTAACTGCGTTGGTGTTATAGACGGAAAGCATGTCATTATTGTAGCACCACCTAACAATGGTTCTTTGTATTTTAATTATATAAATACATTTTCTTTTGTAATATTAGCTTTGGTTGATGCCTAATTATAACTTCATCGCCGTTAACGTCGGAGCTCTCGGCAAAGATAGTGACGGTGGTATTTTGTCAAAATCAAAAATGGGCAAAGCTATTTTCAACTTCTCAACAATAAATTTAATATTTCGAGTAACAAACTTTTCCCGGGGAGTAATATAATTGCACCGTGTGTAATATTAGGAGATGAATCTTTCCCTTTAAAATATAATCTCCTAAGACCTTATCCATCACAACAGTTGATTAACGACGACAAGACAAAATGTCACTTTAACTATCGCCTATGTCGAACACGACGCGTATTGGAAAATGCTTTTGGTATTTTAGGCCAAAAATTTCGTATTAATAATTGACGTTTGCATTTGAAGCCAGAATTTGCGGAGAAAATTGTACTAACAACTTGTAAGAAAATAATTTTATAAGACTCGGCGAAACTGTACATATTATCGAAACAAATACTCCCGTACAATTTACGAACCTATGACACCAAGAGGGTAATACAGATTCTAACGCTTTTGAAGTACGCAATCGATTTGCGGATTCAACTCAAGGCCAATTGAACTGGATAACCATGTAATCAAATTACTTATTAAAATAAACAATAATTAAATAAACATACCTGATTGTTTTAGTTCTTACGAAATTTCCTTCCAAGCCATATCCTTTTTCGTACTATCCATACATTTCGGGTGTTGTACATTATGTAAAAACTCATGTTTGCGGACGAGTTCAATCAATTTTTCGTCATCCATTTTACACAGTATAAATACGTGCGTCCTGTTGAACTGGCAACGTATGACTAAACTTAGTGAAGGCATTTGAGACGCGTTTATAACGGTCCTTATACGCGGTTATAACCCGTTTTGCTGCCGGCATGCATCGATTTGGCAACGTCACGTGCCAGGCGCGGAGCGTATCGGCACCGGCAAAATATTCTCGCCGACAATAATCAACGCTCCGTGCATGGCACGCGACGGCACGAGTCGGTGACGGAACGGTCTAGTGGACATAGTGTCATGCTTTTCTATACAAATAATATTTTTTTGCCTGACACGTTCCTATTACGGTCATGGTATGATACGGTATAGCGAGCAGACAGTGTTCAAACGGTTGGTAAAGGATCACTTTCTATCTCTATAGTTATATCTAATTATATTTCCTTAAATACCTACAATCTATTTATATTAAATTTTTTTTCAATTGTTCTTATTGACACCTCTTACTACCTCTTTCTCTCATTTAGTCTTTACATCCAAAGGTTGCCTGGAAGAAATCGCTATTTGCGATAAGGCCGCCCATTGTACTTTCTAATATCATTTTTTTCATGTATTTTTATGTTTGGTGTACAAAATTATTATTATATATTCATTATTGTATATCATCTATTTTCAAACAAGGATACAAGGATAAGGATATTTTTATAAACCTTGGAGCATTAACATCAATTTAATATTACTCAGCTAAACAAGATAGAGAATATAGTACAAACCATAAAATTGTGTGACTATTTAAAAATTTTGGATTTTTGTATTAAGTACATTTTTGCAATTTGTCTTTAATTTATTATAGAATAGAAACACTTAAAAAATTAAGCTAATAAGCAGAGGATATCTATACATACATCACACCTGTGTCCCATCGGAGTAGATTCTCTAATAACATATCTACCCACCTTCTTATATGTAAGTATGAGAAAATATTAACTTTACCTTACCTTGGTTTTCCATCACAATGCTACACTGCAGCATTTTACTCTCACACTCTAATACTTGGTGTCGGAAAGAGATGGCATCTCTCAACCGTATTACACATGTGGCACATATCAAGCGATCAGACTCCTTGCTGTCTAGGTGTGATAGCTAAAAACAAAAAATAGCAGAAATGTATGTACAAATATAATTAGTGTATATTTGGAATATTACTGTTTCCTAACATCATACATACAAAATTTCTAAAATTAGAAAACTGATAAAAAGTTGCTTTAATATCAGTTTTTGATATTAAAACTTAACTATTCTAAAATAATTAATCACAGGAAATGGAAATAATGACAAAATTAATTATATAGTGAAAACTATTTATAATTTTTTTTTAATTTGTAATATATATGTTACCTGAAATCCAACTCCTTTCAATGAGGCACCACAGTTAGGTGAATTTATTATTATTAGATATTACTTTAAAACCAGGATATATTCATTAAAGGGAAACTCTCATATAGGTAAATGATGATTAACAAGTTGAACACTAGTATATTTTTTTAAATAGTTACTATACGTTATTTATCTGTAGGAACTTGACCGTTTACCAACTTCGGTTATAATTTCAAAGAGATTGCTCGAGATCAAAAGCAAATTTTACAAATTACCTACTGTCACAATTTAAAATTTCATTCCACCTACATTAAATATTTGTTTGACATACCACTAAACCAAAACATTCGAGAATCATGTCCGAATAAACTTCTTTATTTTCCGTAAAAATATATTCTGCATTGATAATGCGGCATTTTTTTGTGGCACCGCAACACCGGCATCTTCCTGCATCAATTAGAGGCCCTTTTTTATTATTCTGCATCATATCCAAATTAAAATATTCAGCTTTTTGAAAAACAACTATTAATATAGAAACAGCTGTGAACAGTAGATAACAAAATAGATTTTTTTATGAAATGTAGTGCAGATCGAAATATTTTATCGATATTTCACTAAGGAGAATTGTCATTCAATTCGTTGCTAACTCAGGTAAAACAATAAAATTATTGTCTTCGCCATAAGTATTGTATTTGCATTGGTATAATCATTTAAAAAAAATACAAATTAAATGATGCAAAATAATTGCCAAACCAAACTCTCAAACGATAAACTAATTAAATGTCAAATGCCACAATCTTATTTGTAATTTATAGAAGCCTAGCTGTGCCCGCGACTTCGTCCGCGTGGATTAATTTTTTTGGGTACCATACCTCTTTACCTTATCTTATATAAACTTTGAATGTCATGTTTATTTATATCGAATCAATGGTCTGAAAAATAAGTTTCAAGTTTCTATCTCTAAAAATAGCGCTACTTCCATACAACTTTTCATCCATTCTTTCAACCCTTATTTAGAATTAAAAAATTGCCTGTGTCCTTTCTTAGTGTCTAAAGATTGTCTGTGCCAAATTTCATCAAAATCGGTTGAGAGGTTCAAGCGGGAAAGCGAAACAGACAGACAGAGCTACTTTCGCATTTATAATATTAGTAGGGATACAGTGTTAATTACATTTTCTTAATGTTTCTATTGTGCATATTTTTTATTTCTATTTAATTGTAATACATTTTTTTTGTTCTATAACATTAATTAAAACTGCTATTTTTTGTCATATTGGACCGGCTGAACATAAAAACGTAAACTAATGTTTTGTAACATATATAATTTACAAGTTATGATAAATTATAAAAAAAATAAAAGCAGTATAAAAATTTTAAATCTTATTTATATATTTATAATTTTATAAATAAATAGTAATAATACAAATAGACTTAGCTTTAAATGGTCCATGGACCAGTCATTAAATTTTATCTAATGCAAAAAAAATCACGGTCCATTCTTTATATATTCTTTACTTAAAATGACCAAATTAACATAAATACGCTCATTTAACCCTGTCTGTTGAAACTCTTCTTACCTCTCTCTCCTTCTCCTAGAATGATCTTAAACACACTACAACGTTTAATTTTTAGTTGTACAGAACACTAAGTATTAAAATAAATCTGCATTTAACAGGTAATGCAATAATCACGTTTGTGATTGTACTACATGTACTTTTTTTAAACTACATAAATAATATTCACACTTCACTTTTCGCACTAAGGAATGTGTGAAAACACAAACCAATAGACAATGTATTTTAATATTTAATAAGGAATTCAAAACACATAATCTTATTGATGTTAAAATAATTGTGTCACACAGTGTAATTAGTACGTTATATCGCTAGTGGCGTACGTTATAAGCTTTGCTCTGAGGAATTGTTTCACAAAATAGTAACTACTACTATTATAACTATAATATACTAATATACTAACTACTAGCTATCGTCAGTGTCTGGATGAAAATACAGAAAAAAATGTACTAAAGAGATTTTTTACTACTGGAAATGGTCGCATACTTAACGATTTAAAACGATAATAAATAGTACGCGTACGCTAAGGTATTGGAATGAGCTGCAGAGGTTTTCCTATAGAACTACAGTATAGGTTTTCAAAAAGGAGTAATAAATAAGACGTTTTTAAACTTCCATAGGTTGACAACCACCAAGACGGCCGCATGCTTGTTTGCTATCTTCGTGGTATACAAAAATATAAAGTATTTATCATATTTGCTTAATTTATTAAATAACACTTACAATTACTCTATATATTAGATACTAGCTGTGCCCACGACTTCGTCCGCGTATAATAGTTTTTTTGGGTAGAATACCATACCTCTTTACCTTAACTTATATAAACTTTGAATGTCATGTTTGGTTATATCGAATCAATGGCCTGACTAAAACCCTTATTTCGAATTGAAAAATAGCCAATGTCCTTTCTCAGGGTCTAAAGATTGTCTGTGCCAAATTTCATCAAAATCGGTTGTGAGGTTTTAGTGGGAAAGCGTAACAGACAGACAGACAGACAGAGTTACTTTCGCATTTTTAATATTATAGTAGGGATTTAGTCCTATTAGTATTCAATGGATAATTGAACTGCAAAATATATTGACTTATATAATACTCATAATTGTAATACTATTTATTGTACCCAAATAATTACATAAAAAAAACTACTAATACAATTGTCGGCCTTATACAACACTAAGAAAGATTAAATATAACTAAATGGTTATCTATGGCTGACTGTTTGACAGTTAATGGCGGGTCAGTCGATGTGTTATTTACAATGAATGAAACATTTTATTTTAATTCTAACTTTCATAGTATTCGACAATCGAATAATAGATTAAATTTATAATATGAGTGCTAAGAAAATTAAGGGTCCTATATTTGACCCTGGCCTGTGTAGATGCTGCGGTACGATTAAAAAATGTCGTGTTCTAAATGCAGAATACGAAAGCCATGGGCAAAAAGAAATCTATTCAGATATGATCATGGATTGTTATAGTTTACTGGTAATTTATACTTTTTACTGTATGAATTTTTTTTTATCCATTCATGTTTGTAAACTATTTGTCGCTCGCAAAGAGATCCGATTTTATTCCAAACTATAGACGAACTCACGAACCTACTTTTAGCCTGTTTTTTATGAGTGTATAAGTAAACATAGATGATAAATTAAATCTCAAGATATTCACAGTGCTATACAGGATGATAATTCATAATAAAATAAAAAGAGAAGTTTGGCTAACAGCACTATATAACAGCACATTACAACCAATTTAAATATGGTTAAAATTACAGCATCTGTTGATTGTTCTTCAACATTATGTAAGTCTTGTCCCGATAGATATGTTATTCATCAAAAGTATGTACTTGTGAATAAAATTTCTAAATTAGGATATATCATTAAGGTATAATATCTCAGTTACAATACTCCGCCTGAAGTTTGATGGAGGTGTTGTGCGCTAGTAGGTGAACTTGCTTAAGGAAAGACTTAGTTATACCTTTTACCAAACAGTCATGTGGACGAATCCATATAAATTTTATGTACAATAACTATACTACATATTGATTAAATAATTTGTAAAATTATTAATTTCTATTCCAATTAAAATGTACTATTTTAATTTTACTATAATATTATGTATGAATATATATGTACTACAAGGGCATAATTGTTGACAATTGTTGTTTGGCAATTTATTTTGACTGTTTTCTTTAGCATACCAAAAGTTAGCACAAATTTCATTCCAGCTCTCACACCTCGATGGGAAACCCTCGGAAAGGCTTGTTTGTGCCACCTGTGTGATCAGACTGCGAGAGGCATTCACATTCAGACGTCAAGTACTACAATGTGAAGAGGCATTCCTGCAGATGAAGATGTTGGATACTGAAACTATTGGTTAGTAGATAACAGGAGTATTTTTATTCAGGTTAATGTTAATTTACATGTTGGTTGATTTATAAACATTGGGAAGTGCATTACACTATTATTACAGTCTAGAAAGTACAGGTGACAGTGGTGAAATCTTGTTCAAAGAGAATTGTGGGTTTTGTCACCACGAAAAATCTATAATTTGATGTATATTTTGTGTTTGTTTCATGTCTAGATATTAAATACGTATTTAAGTATTATATTATTGATTCCTCTTTTGTCTGATGTCATAAACATAAATGCTTTAAGCAGTTTTTCATGACCTCGGCGCTTAGCGCCCTTGTCGCAGTATCCAACGGCGCGATTAATATCGGTGGGTCATAGGGTTGCGGTGAAAAGCATTTTTCGCTTCCACCCGCTTTTTCTTAACATTCCTTACGAATGTTTATTTTGGGTTTGGTAGGTGTCTTGAGTTTTTGCGGCGGGAAACATTTCGCTTCCACCCGCTTTTTCTTAACATTTCTTGCGGATGCTTGTTTAGGTGTCTTGAAATACGAGATGCGTAATACATTTAATATTGATGTATTGTTTTGTTTACGTTGGCTTCATTTCTTCTATGTAGGTGGCTTGTTGTTTTTGTTTGTTTACATCGGCTTCTTTGGCGCGTTTGTTGCGCCATTTGTTTGTAGCAGCTGCACTACACCGTCGAGGATGATAGGTACGGCGTTCTCACCGGACCTAATGGCCCCGATTACATCCTGTAGGACGCAGATGGCTCGCTCAGTGTCCAAGAGCCGGCTCTGTTTAAGCAGTTTATCTTTGGTTAATGTATAAATGTTGTGTGTTGTGTACCCATAAGGTTTTATAGGTTTTATAGGTATTATAAGGTATTAGTTCTTGAAGCTCTTAAAGAGCTTTAAGAACTATTTTTTTTTTCAGAAAAGATTTATGTTGTTTAAGTTTTGTGTTGGTACTTGGTATCTTTTATAATAACTTGGTATATTTTATAGGGATAACGAAATGGTGAATTATGCTTTCAAGATCTTATAAAAAATATTAAATTAATGCATAAAAACCTTAAAATTATCATTTTAAAGTAGATATGTATTTTTCTCACCTGCTTTGTACAGCTAACTAACAAATGGGCAATTGGGTTGTAAGCTTCAATATTGTCCATACAGGCTTGAGATCGCTATCTTTTTGACCTATAGGTGATGCAAGGATGCATTACTATGTAATTCACTACCTCTTTCACCAGTATCACCTTAAATCATATCTGTTAGGTGGTACATACAGATAAGATTGAAATATACACCTCAACTATTGTGAGAGTTCCACATAAAGTGTATTTGGTGTACGTTTCAATTTGATATGTTTCTTGCTTTATTTACAGGAGGCACATCCCGTATGGAAGAGGCGTTAGTAGAAGGGGCTCCTAAAGTGGAGATTGAGGTGGTGAAGACTGAACCTGAAGACAAGGATAGTGACTCTGGGTCTATCTGTGAAGATTCCCTTATGGACACCTTGGCTGACAGTAAGTGTTGAATATCAATTGCCCTGCAGAAATATTTGGTATAATCTACCTCTGTCCACACCAGCAGAGTACCAGAATAGTCATATTAGCTATTAAAACTCCACTGTCTATGCTTCCCCTAAAAAAGGGAATACTACCACTCTAGTGCATTTAACTATACACTGTTTTGGATAGAATACAGGGAGAGGTAGTATTCTGCTCTGTCGGTACCTCACGGCAGAATAGTACCCACCCGAAACGCCATGTCTACCCAGCATTGAGATTGCTGGCAGAAATCCCTCATTATTGGGGGACATTCATTCATTAGGATTAGAAGGGGTCGAAAAGAGGGATGAAAAGTTGTATGGAAGTATCGCTATTTTTAGAGCAATAAACTTGAAACTTATTTTTCAGGCCATTGATTCGATATTAATGAACATGACATTCAAAGTTTATATAAGTTGAGGTAAAGAGGTATGGTACCGCGGGGCACTGCTAGTTTATACATATAAATAAAATTTTAGTGTCTGTTTGCAATATTAAAATAGCCGCTTTCTATTACATGCATATGAATGTATATACGGTACACATACCAAAATATTTTTTTTTCAATTTTTGTCTGTCTGTTTATCTGTTTGTTCCGGCTAATCTCTGAAACGGCTGGAACGATTTAGACGGGTTTATATTACATTACGTTACGTCCGAAAAGAGCGGAGCGTTGATTGAAAATTTGACAAAAACGAGCGAAATATTTACGTTCTTTGCGTGCGCTGCGTGGAAGCTTGCAGGTCGAATAAAATAATGCTGAAGTTGCATCTCCACGATAAAGTCGCGGGCACAGCTAGTCATTAATAGACTCACACAACATGCCTGCGTAGATAGACATACAAAAGTCGTTTGCATTATAACCTCACTCTCACCCATTTCTACCACCAAATAGCACTTATTACATTGCTGTGTTCCGGTTTGAAAGGTGAGAGAGGCAGTGAATTTACTGGGTAACGTGGTATAATATCCTCAAGTCACAAGGTTGGCAACGCGTTAGTGATATCCTTGGGATATTACAAGTGTCTATAGGCATAGACGCTTACTATCACTCGGCCTGTATACGTTTGTCGACCGGGTCTAATAATAAAGATGTCCTGGATGCGGAACTCGCGAAGTTAGCGCACAAGATAGGATCCCTGCCATGTGTTACATCACGCCCGTTGAGATTATATTTAACAGCGCTGGTAACTGTTATCACCAACTGAGTATCTATCCCGATTATCTTCAGGTGGTGATATCAAGACAGAGGCAGCTGATGATTCCAGCGATGACCTCCCACTGAAGCACATCTCGGAAGCGCCCCAACGGAACAGAGTGAAGAAGGCACTCAAAAGATCAGCCTCGGATGTGGTGCAGAAGAAGAATGGAGCCAAGTCGTCTTTGCCGAAGCGGATGCTGGTGAAACGGCAACGTGAGTGCAAAATTAACTGCGTTAAGTTTTTTCCGACATCATCATAGAGCGTCATTACAGCCATTGGAAGTCCACTGCTGGACATATGCCTTCCCAAAGGGGTAATTTTGCCCATAATTGCCGCGCTGAGCAAGCGTGTTAGCAATCGGTGTCGGGGATGCCCCGCCCATCCCCACCCTATGCATTTAAGGTTACACTGTCTCGGATAGATACCTATACCTTACAACACCTGGTAAAGGGGGAGGTACTATTCTACCTTACGGCCAGTGACATTCAGGCAGCGGATTACAGACAGCGATTGCAATTATATCGCAGAAAAATGTGTATATTTATGACATCACATTATAAACTTCTAAAATTATCAACGTTTCTTAAATATATTACGCATGTATTATATATAAAAACATTAATCTTGAATCACTCTATCTATTAAAAATCTACATCGAAATCTGTTGCGTCTTTTATACCATGTAATGATATTGTGATATATTCATTTCAGCACTCTCCATGGCAAAGGTGCAAGAGCTGATGCGCGAAAGGGACCCCACCTACATGACCGAGACAAACATACTAACAATCATCGAGTATTCGTATGTCTGTCCGTTCAAATGCAGGCACAACCATTTACTGTGCTACTATTGCGGGGAGAACTTCGCGGATCCGTTCCTACTCCGGCAGCACACAGAGAACACCCACAACCCAAAGAAGTTCAAGGTCACAGAACACAAGAACATGATCAAAGTTGATTTGACCAGGATCGATTGTCGACTCTGCCCGACCAAGATAAATAATCTGGATGATTTCAAGAAGCACATCTCATCTGTTCACAATAAGAAGTATTACTTCAATTACAAAGACTCAGTGTTGCCGTTCAGGTTGACGAAGAACGAACTGACCTGTGCGCTCTGTTCTGTGATGTTCCCATACTTCCACGCTTTAAATAAACACATGAACGAACACTTCAGTAATTATGTGTGCGAAACGTGCGGGCTAGGGTTCGTTGATAAGGGGAGGTTTGTGATGCATCAGCAGAGGCATGAAGTCGCCGACTTCCCGTGTGAGACATGCGGCAAAGTGTTCAAAGCTCAGTACAATAGGGACTTGCATATAGACCGTGTTCATATGAAACGTGGTAGAGTGTATTGTCCGAAGTGTGATATCAAGTTGATGTCGTACCCGCAGAAGTTGAAGCACCTGGTGGAAGTGCATGGCGAGGAGCCGTTGAGTTTTCCTTGCAATATGTGTGATAAAGTGTATGATACAAGGCGGACTTTGACTGTGCATAGGCGGAAGGATCATTTGAAGGATTACAGGTACGTATTTATTTATTTATTGAACTTTATTGCACAAAATATTAGAAAATGTGCAAATGGCGGACTTAATGCCAGTTGGCATTATCTCCCAGTCATCCATTACACGAAACAAAAAAAATATAGTGGTGCAGACAATATATATATATACAAAACTAGCTGTGCCCGCGACTTCGTCCGCGTGGAATAGTTTTTTGGGTACCATACCTATTTACTTCAAATTATATAAACTTTGAATGTCACGTTTATTTATATCGAATCAATGGCCTGAAAAATAAGTTTTAAGTTTCTAGCTCTAAAAATAGCGATCTATGCAAACAACTTTTCATCCCCCCTTGCAACCCCTGACAATCCTTATTTCGAGTTCAAAAATAGCCTATGTCCTTTCTCAAGGTCTAAAGATTGTCTATGCCAGATTTCATCAAAATCGGTTGAGAGGTTTAACCGGGAAAGCGTAACAGACAGACAGACAGACAGACAGACAGACAGAGTTACTTTCGCATTTATAATATTAGTAGGGATAGATAAATATACAAAATAGATAAATGTTACATACATATTTGTATTAATAAACGCAATAAATACATATGATATAAAAAATATATATAATATAAAATAACGTACATCAGAAATAGGGTTATAAAGTTAGAGCAGCAGCATCAGTAAATAAAGTACGGAGACAGCGTTTCAGGATAAATTTGTTTGGGGATTGCTTAATATTCAACGGAAGCTCATTCCAGAGTCGTATCTTATCTACGAGAGACCCCGCCCTTTTTTTCGATGGCACTGGAATTGACGCCTGAGTAGTCCAGCAGTAGGTTCGTCCGACAGTACCTCTATTTCTGCCAGATGTCGTTAGGGGCGACTGAGGTATCAAAACAGACAGATGAAGATTTATATGTCACTATTAAAGATTAAAATCGAACTTGACTCATAGTTTTAATTCTATTAGACTAGATCGACTCACAAGCATACAGTCCGCGTGATAGTAAGCGTCACCACAACCTATAGATGCTAGTAATATCACAAGGATATCACTAACGCGTTGCCAACCTTGAAACTTGAGGATATTATGCTGCATTACCCAGTAAATTCACTGCCTCTCACTCTTCAGATCGGAACACAGCTATACGAACACTATTTGGCGGTAGAAGTAGGTGAGAGTGATGTACAAATGCAGACGACCTTTGTATGAAGTCTGTAAGTGTTTTTTATTTAAGTATATCCTTAACACAAGTGTTTTATTGATTTCCGTGTGATTTATATTGTCAACTGTCCGAAGGTTGCCCCCCCCCCCCCCTTTTTTCATGACTTTCAATAAAGAATCTTCATACTGAATTTCATAGGAATTAATTCGAAAATAGCACAGTATCTTCAACTTTTTACCCTTGTTTTATTCCCTACGGGGGTAACTTTTTCAATATCTTTTCGTGCTCACCTTTATAAAAGGAACCCATGGGCATAATTTTAATATTCTAACCCTTATAGTTTAAGCTCTGTGTCAGTCAGTCATTAAATCAGTCAGCTTCTCGTTTTATATACGAAGTTCACCAGGTCGTGTAATGATACGAAATTCAGGTACGAGTGCCAATGCTGCGGGCAACGGTTCTTCACTCGCTTCGCCCTCAACAACCACATGCCCACACACACTGGCGAACGCAACTTCAAATGCAAGGTCTGCGAGAAGGCGTACCCCAGGCTCAAAACGCTGAAGGACCATATGAGGATACACACCAACGATAGGAGATACAGGTATGTGTAGCTATTTGCCATTACTTCTCTACACCACCATCATCACACCAGCCATTGGAAGCCCATAATTGCTGCCTTGGGCAAACGTGTTGGCAATCGCAGTGCGTAACTTTCACAAAGGGGGTTGCTTTTTTTTTTTTTTTTTTTCGGATGAACCTAGTGCTGGACTACGCAGACGTCAATTCCAGCGCCACCGAAAAAGAGGGTGGGGCCTCTCATAGATGAGAGGTCCGATGCCCGTAAAACAATCTTGCGTGCCCCGCGGCCGCGACCGCGCGTTAGCGCGGTCGCGCCCGCGATGGCTCGCGAGATTTAAGCGGGACCGACGGCGTGTCCGAGGGCGCCTCTAGAGGCTCGACCTAGGCTCGGCCGCCGTCGTTACTATGGATGAATTAAAGCAAAAGTGGACGGACAGATTGAGCCCGACAGCCCCAGGGCTGTCGGTTATCGCTCGTAGGTGTAGGGACTTCACGCGTTCGCCGGCGAACGCGGTGTACTGCTCTGTTGTACGAGTGCATGTGGAGTGTAAGTGATCGTGTTGTGGTGCCAGTGAGAGGGCGAGAAAGGACTGCGATTTTCGCGGTTGTGCTATCGGGCGGGGGGGGGGGGGGTTGCTGCTGCCCATCCTCGCCCTGTGCATTTGAGTTACGATGTTTCAGGTGGATACACCTCTTACGACACCTGGTACGGGGGGAGGTACTATTCTGCTTAGTTTAGTACTTTTTGAGTATAAATATTAGTAAAGTTGAAACATCATCTGTCGTGGGGTACCAGCAGAGTAAAATAACATTTCCCTCTTTACCAGGTGTCGTACGAGGTGACTAAGGTGCCAGAACTGACAGATGGGGGTATATCTATCCGAAACAGTGTAGCTCAAGTACACTGAGCGAGGATGTGTAGTGGCATCCTCGTCACGAAAGCTTTGCTCTGCGATTGCCAACACGCTTGCCCAGCGCGGCAATTATGGGCAACATTCCCCTTTTCTTCGGGAGGCTTATATTCAGCTATGGACTTCCATTGGCTGTTATAATGATGATGATGAAATCTTAGAAAATATTAATAATAATAATAAATTCCCACAACATCTCATACATTGACCTGACTCCGTGGTAAGTCGCTTAAAGCACTAGTGTTACGAACGCCAGCCAACAGAGGAATCACAAATATACTACTTAAATACATATATTTTACACCCATACACAGAGCAAACACAAATATCATCATATAAATATTTGCTCTGGGTGGGAATCGAACCCACGACCCCTGGTGCACAAGACAGGATCACTACCATCTGCGCCATCGGGCCCGTCTCAATATTATATGTTTATATACAAAATGAAGGATTATTTTTTTTTCCACAGATGTCACATATGCGGTCAAGCGTTTATACAGAAC
Organism: Heortia vitessoides; assembly: GCA_020976665.1. Taxonomy (NCBI): domain Eukaryota; kingdom Metazoa; phylum Arthropoda; class Insecta; order Lepidoptera; family Crambidae; genus Heortia; species Heortia vitessoides. The sequence continues at coordinate 5,809,965 of JACJUM010003272.1, read as the reverse complement.
TGCAGTCTGAAAGGGCACATGAAAAGTCAGCATCCAGAATACGGATAAAGCAACATCTAATCGTTTTGGACTACCTCGAAGCGTTATGGTACCGGTGGTTGGAGGGTAGGATGGGGTTTAATTGGTATTATAACGGAGGATGTGAATATTTTGAAGACAATCTATTTTTATTAGACCTCCTTTATGGCTGGTTATTAAAGTAAATTAAATTCATACGGCATCTTCATACATTGATCTGGTTCGAGATAAGTCGCTTCAAGCACTTGTGTGATATTAGACAGCAGAGGAATCGCAAATATAAACTTTCAATACATATATTTTACGCCGTTTGATCGTTGTAAATATTTGTCCTGGGCGGGCATCGACACCACGACCTTTGGCGCACAAGATGGGGTCACTACCATCTGCGTCATGTCATGGGTCCGTCGTTATTGAATAATCAACATCTCATGCATTGATCTGATTTCGAGACAATTCGGATTTAATAGGAATTACAAACATAATAATTAAGTACAATTTGCCCATTTGAACAAACTCCAATATTAATATTAAATTTATCCTGGTTGGGGATCGAACCCACTGGCGTAAAGATGGGGACACAGCCAAAAACCCCATCGGGCTTGTCCATTGTCAATGAAAATCGAAAAGTATGAGATAAAAATCGACATATGAGGCAAGCTAAGTCTTGGCAGCCTAATTGATAGCTTTCCCCTCGAAAGGAAAGAGTGACAGTTCTAATTGTATCTGATACCAAATACTTTGAAAGTATATAAATCTTGCGTTCTCAATATATAAAATCAGTATAATATAAAAGCATGAAAGGCAGTAAATGTAACATGTCTCTTCATTATATCAGTTATAGAGAAGCCGCTGTTGGACATAGGCCTACCTAAAATAGGGGGATTTATTAATTGCCGCTCTGGATAGGCGTGGCAATAATAGAACACAGCTTTGCGACGAGGATGCAGCTGCCCATCCTCACTGTGTAGTATTTAAGTTGTACTGATTCGGATGGATATACCGTCATCTGCCGGTTCCGGTACCTTAGTCGGTCCTACGTCACCAGTTACGAAGGGTACCTCCCTTCGTAGCAGGTGACGTACTCTTCAACTCTGCCGGTACCCCACGGCTGGTACTCTTACTCGCATGCATACAACACCGTTATAAATCTTGCATTCTCCTCATTATTCGACAATTTCTCGTCTCTTCCAATTGAAACGGTTTCTTACACATTGCTTGTGTGTGTATTCACAAATGTCTTCCGTTTAGGGCAATATATACTATTTTCCTATATGAAAGTTCAAATTTTTAAATAAAAAAAATTATGTTTAATTTAATCGGAATTTACATTTTTTGTGGCAACACTTATAGCGAATGAGTTGTCGATTTTTTAAGCTTTTCACCTATGCAGTAATGGCAATATGAATTAATTTAAAAAAATCCTATTACCGATTGTTAAAATTTGGTAATGTTATACTCGTATATCTTGTATATTTTGGTAATGTTAAATCTTGTAATGTTATAGTTTTTAAGTTCAATGATATCACGAATAGAATAAAATTCAAGACTGTTTTTAATTGTATATTAACCTTATTGAACTGTAATTTTTGGAGGAGAACATTAAAAACAATATTATTTTTCTTTTTTATTTACAAATGTGTGCAAACAGCGGAAGTTCAATCAACACAAATCTGTCGAAGGTTTTGATCGATTTGTGTGTGTTGATGTGTTGTTTTTTATGTCAAATGGCAATAGTGATGTAAACATGCGATTGAATTTATTCCTTGCCATATTCATGGATTAATAAATCGCCACAAGGAGTTCAATTTAAAAAACGTGCACTTAAGAGTTTTGTTAATTTCTTAACGGCTTTAAACAAAATTAATTATTTTTTTATCTTCCAATTTGTAATGAATGTAATAATTATAGATCTTTGAATACAGCTTGTTTACAATGACAGTAGTCTAAATCACGTTAGATTGACAGCAATCATTTCTGAAAGTTTTTTGTTATCTTAGAAAACTATAATGGTTTATTTTTATGCTTTATTTGTGTATCGTTAATTTAATTACAAATTATGACGACAAATACAGTAATGCCAATTTAAACAACTTGTGCGACGCTACCACATTTGACATCTGTCATACTAATCGAGCTACATGTAAAGAAGTATGGTTATACGTATTCATTTGATTTTAATAAATAAAAGTTGTGTATATAGGCTATGTATCGTTTATTTACAAGCATTAGAAATATTGAATTTTATAATTTGAATTACATATTGATGAAGAGAAATGTTTTTTTATTTTTTAATTGATCTTGTTCGATGGCAGCGTAAGATTCTGGAATGGGCTATATATATAATCGACCGGACTATATAGATGATGTGACTGCTAACACAGAATCCTGCGTGCATATAAATGGAAAAGTTCCCACTTACATTGACGCTCTCATAACCGCTAATGCTTTTAATTCAAAATGCGGATTTTAGGAATTGCAACCATAAAGGGGGAAATAGGGGTTGAAAGAATTCAAGGAAGAATCTTTAAACTGGCAACGATTTTGATAAATCTTTAGATTCCTAAGCTTAAAAATATTGAATACGTGAACCATGGTTTATAAGAATTCGTTATCTAAGGGTGCAAATGAGGGTTAAAAGTTTCTATGGTAGAAAAGTTAGATATAAAAAAATGCAAACATTTTTGTTTAATTGTCACTCACGCCAATTGTATTTCTGAACGTCGATATGAGCTATTTCAGAGTGTAATAAAAAAAGCCATCCAGATCTGTTCTGACGTGATTAAGGAACAGACATCCAACCAAACTTTAGTATTCATAATACGAAAATGTTATCATTCCTTCATACATTATATTAAGATATTATTAAGAAATGTGGTGTATAAGTTGATGTAGTGACAACAATAGAGAAAGGGATGCTGAGATGGCTTGGACGTGTAAAAAGGATGGTTGAAAGTAGAATGACTGCACAAATATACCTATAGGACGGAAAATGGAAGTGAACGGATGAGATGGATAGTGCTATCCATCTCATTCGTTCACTTCCATTTTTACGTTGACTTAGGCAAACATACCTTAACCAGGTTGATTATGTATTAAAGAATGGCTAGGTCAGAAGAACCAAGAATATACGAGCGTATATGAAAGGACTAATGCGAGTAAGGGAAGCCAAGATCGGTAGCAAGTGGGGATCGATAGCCTCGGCCTACTAAAATTGGACACAGGCGTGATGTATGAATGTACTTGGTGTGAGAAATGGAGAGAAGGAACTGTCCTATGCGTGAAAGAGATAAATATAATAATTAGCTAAAAATGGCGGCATAGATTATTAAATACTTGATATGATATTAAATAAGTTAATACCAAAAAGGTTCTTCATGAAATATAAAAAATATGCATATTTAATAAAAGATAGATGCGGTAGATGTGTTCATGAAAAACCACTAAGTATAACAAAATATTTTGTTAGAATGAATGTAAATGTCTGTATAAATAAACCAAACAGTTTGATATGTCATTGATTGTATAGGAGATTAAACTAGATGGCGCGACCGTCTATGCTTAGGAAATTAACACCTACCCTCTTTTATATTTTACTTCTACTTGTCTTACTGTCAACTCATGTTTATCGTACTATTAAATCTAGTTTTTGCTATTCAATCCTAGTTTATTTTGCCCTAAATCTTTTATATTTAAATAAGTTTTTGTGTAATTTCCGTATATAGGGTCATGGAGGCTAAAGCGACTCACTTTTTTTCAAAAGCTTAAAAAAATAGATATCGCTTTAATATTGGCCTAAACTTTGCTGACAATTTAGATACACTATTAAACTGTAACTGAGCACTCATGAATTTTCATTGTTTACTACTTATGTCAAAGTAGAAACCTAAAACAAAAACATGATAATTGAGCCACTGTGGACAACTAGGTTTACACACTGACTCACTGCCGTAGTATACAGTACTTGGCAATATTTAGAAAGTAAATGCCAATTCCTCGTAGTTCTATTTATTAGAAACTAGCTGTGCCCGCGACTTCGTCCGCTTAAAATAGTTTTTTGGGTACCACACCTCTTTACCTTAACTTATATAAACTTTGAATGTCATGTTTATTTATATCGAATCAATGGCCTGAAAAATAACTTTCATGTTTCTAGCTCTAAAAATAACGATACTTCCATACAACTTTTCATCCCCTTTTCAGACCTCTTATATATATATTTCGAATTAAAATAGGCCCTGTCCTTTCTCAGGGTCTAAAGATTGTCTGTACCAAATCTCATCAAAATCGGTTAAGAGGCTTAAGCGGGAAAGCGTAACAGACAGACAAATCACTTTCGCATTTATAATATTAGTAAGGATAGTAAGGATATTAACAAAACTGTTAAAGGCTATTTTTATAATAATCAACACGACTCTTAGGACTTATATTGCTAAATAATAAGATCTATAGTCATCTCAGTCTCTTCGTTACAATTTTAGTCTTTTATCGGTTAACAACCTACGGTAAATATACTACCTACATTACATTATTAAAGCAACAATTATTTGTACCTACTATCATCATGAGAACAATAAAAAGGTAATAATAAATTTCTAATCTAATAAATGATAAGACGAGTAAAATCAATCGGGAAATTATAGAATGGCCTAGAAGAAGTACCAAATAATGTCGGCTTTGGAAGAAGATATTTTAAATCATTCTCCTTCACAAGGAAAAGTTCAGGTTTAGCAGGCATATGGAACTTATATGTACCAGCCTTATGTTTCAAAAATGATACGTTGTATTCAAACTCATTGTTTCTTACTTCTTTTACCGTCCCAATATATAAGGAACTCTGCCTTTTAGTTGTCAATTCAACTATAACATAATATTCTTCCTTGGTTAGATAAAGTAATGGATTCTTTAGATCTTTTTCTGTTAGAATATTCTCATTATCATCTTGATTTTCTACTAGTGATTCAAGCCATTTATCGTCATCATCGGATTCTGCTTATTGAACTTCATCAAGGCTTTCTCTTTCGTCGTTGCTATCTAATATCCTGCGTACAATTTTACTTTTCTTTACCTCAGTCATTCTTTTAACCGAATATTTTTCGTTCTCGATCAAAGTTTTCTCCGGCGTGTCGGTAAGTATCAGACTACGTCCAGGCTTCCTTCGTTTACTGTTAGTTTTTTAGTTCTTGGACCAGCTTTAATAGGATTTCGAAAATCAAAAGTCGATTTCAAAGACAGTTCTTTGGATGACTTTTGTGGTGAGTTTCAATCAGTACAATCTGGAGAATTGACTGATTGATTCTGAGATGTGGATTGTCCAGAAAAGTGAGTAGACTGCTCAAAAAATGGTCCAGATATTTATTTTGCATTATTAGCTATGTTCAAACTGACTTTTTTAGGACTTTTAAAGGGAGGTGACATATTTAAATCAAGTTGCGTAATATTTGATTCAGGTGTTTTTACAAGAGCTTCAAGACCACTCTTCGAGAATACTTATAGGGTCAGGTGTTGAATTAGCTTTATCCTGTAAATCTTCTAGATAAGGACGATTAGTTACCGAACTAGGAAGGAAGTCATCTTCTGTGAAAATGTGTCGGTCGAATGAATAAATACCACACTTTGCAGAGGCGTTTTTTATATTTGTGGGCGTCATTGCCTTTTGAAAGGCAGATCCGATTATTTCGCCTAAATCATAACTTTTTACAGATTTTCCTGGATTTTGAAACAGCCAGGAGTTTTGAATGGACCGTAGATACCAACATCTAAGGGCTGCAACTTTGCGGCTGTGTGGGGAAGAAGAGTCAGAATACTCCCGCATTTTTGGCTCAATCCAGGGCTTCTAGACTTAAATGTGATTCAAGGTTATCCATGACTAAAATGCATGGACTTTCTCAACAAAATATTTTATAACCTCTAGAAATATCAACGAATTTATCCATCCGGAAAGTGTAGCCAATCCGAGAGTTCCTGTTGGTGTATTCTTAATCATGTGATCTTTAAGATTCTTTCTAGGAAAGACCATGACTGGGGGTAAGAAATTTCCACTGTCACTCACGATACAGCACGTCGTAACCAATGCTCCTCTTTCTCCGTTTGTCACCTTACCAATGACTTTTCGACCTGATGGGGTTAGCACTTTTTGTGGTTTTTGAACAGTCGTAGTGGATGTTTCGTCCAGATTAAATATCCTGGTTCTATCAGAGAATGCACTGTTTCGTGAAATGAGATCTTCTAAATTGTCGTAAAATTATCTGACATTGCTTAAATTGAAATCTGTTGCCCTACTAAGGCTGCAAGGTTCAGGCTTTTTTAATGATGTCTGCGTCTAAATGAAATTAACCAATCCTAGCCAGCCATTTGCTTTGTATTTCAAGAGGGCGGCCCTTTTTAAAATTATTAATTTTAGCACACTATTATACTACTTTTCGACTTTCTTTGGCGCTCAATCCGAAAAACAAAGACAAAACAAAGAGCACAATGCGAATAATAGTTTTTAATCTCTTGGCTATCGGACAATATTTTATTGACAGAATAGTTAGGTTCGAACTCAGAGGGTAACAATTCATCAAGTGACTCACAGTTCTTGGTCTTCAAATAATACCTTTTAAGTGCAGCAAACGGTACATTAACTCTTTTTGATGCTTTATTATAGATTCTCCCGTCCTTATAAACTGTAAGTCTTTTTAATTTTTTTTAATGCTGTATGTTCCCTTTTTACCAGTCAGTTTTTTTTCGTGGCATCCTATGAACAAAACAAAAATCGATATTAGTTAAAAAAAATATTGAATTCCTATAAATTACAAAAGTATTAAAATTGAGAAGGTAGAGAGTGGCTCATGAGCAATTGTGTACCTCTAAAAATTAAGTCAATGTGTACTTCTACGTCATGTTGAAAATATTTGATCAATACAACCAAGATGTAAAACAAATGAGTTGACCCGTATTGGGTTAAATGCAATTGATACACGACCTGCTATCCGATAAATATCATGGCTATTACTTATAGCAACATACAAAGATATAAAAACAATCGAAACAAACCTTAGAATGTAATTTAGTGGGCGCGAAAACAAAAAACACTCTCTCACAGTCCTAACACTTCCGCACAGCGCTAGACCGATGAGCAAACTGGATTAAAAACGCGCTCGGGTACCGAGACCTTCGAATCGGTAAAAGAGACAAATATCTATTGCTATCTCTTCAGGTCGTCACATGACTGAGCCACTGTAGTCGACCGATAGATTTTAAAAATGTTATTTTGTAATTGCAAACAGGCACTCCAGTTTTATTTATATGTATGGACGACGCCATCCGATGGACTATCTGAAATGATGAACTAACTGAAAAATGCAAGGATTTTAATGCGGCTTCTATCAAGACAGAGTGTCTGTTCATGAAAGTTTTTTTATATAATTGGATTTTTTTTTATTTTATTTACAGTACTTAGCCGATAAACAATCATACGGTCTGCGTTGTAGTAAGCGTCACCGCAGTATATACGCGCTTGTAAATTTAAGATACTACGTCACGAAGCTGCGCACTGCGATTGCTACAAATTATTTATTGCTACAAATACATGTTAATAACCTCTACTCTATTTAATATTTGTTCAATATGAAAATAATATCTTTAATAAGAAATAGAAATTCACGCACGAATGCAGAGTCTTGCTTATAAAAGAAGTCGCTGTAAACAATGATAACGGTTAACGATTATAGCCACTAACTACAATTAAAACCGCTTAATGTTGATTGATAAATTTCGATAATTATTTTGGTAAAAAAAATACAATATGTCATTATGTATTAATTGAACTTTCGATAATCGGATTGGATTTGTTTATCTACTTCCATGCGCACGTCACTAGCCAACGCCGCTTGCTAGCGTACAGTTCGATGGCGTCGGTTTTCATTTTCTGTGATGTGTAAATGTAAATTAAATAGTTTCAAGACATTGTTCTTGTACAATAGTATTAGTTAGTTACTAAGACATAATATGAAAGTTTTAATTTCTGTGAGAATAAGTTTATAGTAATAATGGCTGCTAAAACTACGGACTGGCGCCCGGGTCCTACAGTTTGCCGATGTTGTCTTTCGGAGGGTTGTTATAAAGATATATCGACTGAATATTTCTGGATGGGGAAGAGAGAAGTCTACGCCGAAATGCTTTTGGACTCATTAAATCTCACTGTGAGTACTAATTCTTTTGTTCTATACTGTGGCGTCCATTTTCTGAATTCTTGGGTCTGGTTTTCGTATTATAAATCGACCAAGTTATATTGACCCGCGCTGCGCTTTGTGGTCTGCGCAAGCCGGGTGCGTCTCCCCTTGGCTATCTTGTGGAAATCGATATTTTGGAGGTGCTATCTGATTGGGTTTTTTATTTATAAATTATATTATGCTGCATTTGTATTGATTAATATGTTTTAATTGTATCACAATTGGCCACAAAATGTTGGAATGTTTTTATATTCATGTAAATATTGAACTCACTTGATTCATACAAAGTTTGTAGACAACTTTATGCATTGAAAAATTATTTTCTTTGTGATTTTGTTTACCTTTCATTGCCTTAACACATATTGACTAGTAACATTTGTTTTTTGTTTGTCTTTGTTTATATTCTGTAATATTTATATTTTTATGTATTATTATGTTTCATATGAGTTCTTTTATCACAGTAAATGTACCAGCAAGCTATGGGCTATCATTCAATTAAAAATAAGAAAAGGTTTAATTTTGATCTGAAAGTGCCATTTTTTTATTTAATTTCTAAATTTGTTTTAGGCTTCCTATTCCTTAACATATCAGATGTATGATAGTAAATACAAAGCATGTCTCAATTAATAACAAATGCTGTATACCTAACCTATGTTTAAAAAATATAAATTCTAGAAGTAACAGGTTTAATGGCATATTTACACATAATCCTATCTTGTTTAGAGTTATGGGTTTGATCCCTAACTACTTATTTATATGATTGTGTGTAGTTGTTCTGTGTCTGGGTGTTATACTTCTTTTAAGTATTATATTTGTGACTAGCTGTGCTTGTGACTACAATAGCGACTGGGCCGCAAATTTTCTCTCAAACAACTGTTCTTACATAGCATGCAAAACTGCCAATTTATAATCTATGTTTCATTTACTATATTATATTTAAAAAAAGTTAGATGTCCATACTGAAAATTCAGCATAGATTTGTATTTTTGTATGTTGACAAATCTACTAGCTATATGTGATCAGTCTTATTGGAAATCACTTTGGCAGGCCTTTATTTAAAATGGATGTCATGAAAATGATATTATTGATGATGATGATGATTAATAGAAAGTATATTTTATCTCTATCATTCTCTGTCAGGCGTGATTTTGTTTGCTAGATATATGTATTTGGGTAGTGTATTTGTGATTCGTCTGTTGTCTGATGCCCGTAACACAGGTGTTTGAGATGTGGTGGGAATCTTTATCTCTATTGTTATAAGTAGGTACAGGAACTGTGCAGTTGAAAAATGTGGACCAATTTGATCAGACAGATGTTACAATAAATTCCAATCCATTGTTTCACCAGCATAGT
>JACJUM010003272.1:5728781-5800368 GCA_020976665.1 Heortia vitessoides | reverse complement strand
CAGATGTTACAATAAATTCCAATCCATTGTTTCACCAGCATAGTTTCCCAAACCAAAAATGTAACAATACTGATTATGTAGCTTTCTGTTAATCACAGATTTTGAAATTGGTACTGCACTATTTTTGTTTTTATTAGTAACATACAAAAATACTTTATTTGCTGACTTCCTTCCGTATTAGGTTAGGATTTCTAATCTTTTTGCAAATATATCATAGCTGTGTTACTCAGTGAAGATGTAGCTTAACAATGGTAAAAGAATTTAAAAATCTATTAATACATTTTTATTTTAAATGGCAACAAAATCTTTCCTCTTAAGTTTATACATATCTAAGAAAAACTTTAAATAGAGGCTGGGTAATAGATATACACAGCTACACAGGCTTCCTTAAGAAAGAGGAGAAATTTAGCCATAATTGCCAGACTGGGTAGGGGTGGTGGCCAAAGTAGTTACGTTATGGAAATGCTGCTGCCCATCCCTGCCCTGTTGCATTTGAGCTACACTGTTTTGGGATATACCCGCTATCTGTCTGTTGTGGTACTTCAGTCACGTCTTACACCCGTTTCAGGGGGAGGTACTATCCTACTCTGCCCGTACCCCACGGCATATGACATTGTGTTATAAACTAATTTAAATATATTTTTACAGATCGCGTACTCCCAATCTGGTGGCCCGAACAGCAATAGTCGGCTCATCTGCGAGATGTGCATATCCAGGTTGCGGGACGCGTCGGACTTCAGGCGGCAGGTGCAGGAGTGCGAGAAGACCTTCATACAGTACCTGGACCCTAGCACGTCAGCACTCCCGGAGGTGGAAGGTAAGATGGTTAAACATTAGTAACCGTCAATACACCACCTAAACGTATACCTAGGATAAATAGTACAGTTATGTAAGTCTAACTTCAAGAAAAGGTGCGGTGAAACACTGAAAAACTTATAAGCCAACTCAAAATAGCATAGTCCAACGAGCTATGGAGAAGGCAATGCTCGGAGTCTCTTCGCGCGATTGAATTAGAAAGATCCGTAAAAGATCAAAGTTACCGACAGCCCGACGGATTAGCAAGTTGAAGTGGCAGTGGGCTGGGTGGTTTAAGTAACGGAACCGATGAACGATGAGTCGTAAGGTTCTAGAATGGAGACCACTTACCGGCAAGCGCAGCTGAGATCCTGACTAAAACCTTAGGATTGCGCTGGACGTAGGCCGCATACAACCGGTGCTATTGGGAACACTTGGAGAGGCCTATTTCCAGTAGTGGACGTCCTGCTGCTGTTGATCATTCAATACACCACCTGGGCACGTTTGTCGCTCGTCGCAAGAAAATGTGCCTCACCACTCGAACCCGCTAGAAGTTCAAGTTGCGCATTATTCCGTAAAGCAAATTGTCATCATCAATCATCCTCCACCATCTTCAATTTCATATCAGCCATTGAAAGTTTACTGCTCATCATAGACCATAAGAAAGGGGGAATTTTGACCATAAATGCCGCGCTAGGTAAGCGTGCGACGGGGATGCTGCTGCCCATCTCCGCCCAGTGCATTTGAGCTACACTGGTGGATGCTGATGGATTTACCGCAATTTGTCCATTTTGGTACCTTAGTCGCCTCTTACGACCCCTGGTACAGGGGGAGGTACTATATATTATAAATGCCCTTACCATGATTCGCACACACACTGGTTAGGTTTATACATGTCATGCACTCACCGGCGAGTGCGTGATATCCCGTCCAACGATCCATCCTTTGACTTGCAGTCCTCTAAAACGATGGCCACTCAGGCTGAGATCCGTAGAAGCGCCCTTGAATGGCCGCCGTCGGTCTTGTTTCTATCCCGCTAATTGCAAGTGCGGACACCCTCGTAGGGACTGGCAATTGCGTAGGGTTTAATTTGCGTCGACTTAGACTCAGGTGGCCGTCGTTGGGGGTGAATTTAATTTGAAATTCAGCAAAGAGGACGGACGATAGCTGTATTCGCAACTACCATCTAGCTGCCGTAGATGGTAGCTGCGATTAGAGTAATGTAAATCTATTTCAATCTACCCATCGGAAAAAGCCGCATGATACCGGCGGAATAGAATAGTACCGCTCTCTACCAGGTGTCGTAAGAGGCGACTGAAGTATATGGCGGTATATCCATCAGAAAGAGCGCTGCTTAAATACTACAGGACGGGGGTAGGCAGAAGCATCCTCGTTGCGAAGTTGCGCTGTGCGATTGACATGATGATGAATTGGAAAATTCATGCAATACTTATCCAGGTTTGTAGGCGCCAGAGATACAAGGTTGATTTTACAATAAGAATTGATTATAGTGACGTCAATCTATCCGCTTCATTCAATTAATTGCACGAAATTAATCAATTGGAATCAAGAAAACAGCAAGATCGTCATTAGAGTTTGTTGGCCTCTTTAATTGAGAAATAACGAAATATAGTAATTAAACATGATTTCTTTTTTAGTAACTACCATTTATTAAGTTTTAATATTAATAATAAATACTTTATTGTACACCAAACATAAAAAAATACATGAAAAAAAATCAGTTATTATAAAGTACAATGGGCGGCCTTATCGCTAATAGCGATTTCTTCAAGGCATCCTTTGGATAGAAAGACTAAATTAGAGAAAGAGGTAGTGTAAGAGTTAATAATATTTTTTATAGTTATTTTTGTTTATAGAATAGAATATCTTGATCTTTGACAGCAAAAATATCAAGAATCATACATTTCCCGGGTGTTTCTTTGGTAAAAATATGATTTAATTGACCAGGAAATATGCGTTATTTGCAAGTTCATCAAGTTTACCTTTCGTACGCCTGATCGTATCACTTCTATAGATGCCTCCTTTAGTCGCCCTCTCATTGGCACTCCACAATCACAAACACTGCACACGCTCATCAAGCAAATACCGACCGCACCAGAGCGACCGGGCGCACTCATAAAAAAAAATCCCACAACATCGCATACAATGACCTGACTTCTTGGTAAGTCGCTGAAAGCACTTATGTTATATACAACAGACAGTATAGGAATCACAAATATACTACTAAATTCATATTTTTAACACCCAGACACAGAACAAACACAAATATGATCATATTAATATTGGCGCTGGGTGCTCTCGGACTTGTCAGAAGATTGAATACTAGCATAGTTATAATATCAGCCACAGAATAAGTCCACTGTTGGACATAGGCTTCTCCAAAATAGGGGGCGTTTTGCCCATAATTGCCACGCTGGTCAGGAGTGTTGGCAATAGCAGAGTGCTACTTGCTGGATACAGCTACCCATCCTCACTAGCATAAACTAGCATCGTGTTTGCAATCTGCATCTTCTCATGGTTCTGTTTTCTGTACAGTGACGTCGGAACACCTGGACACGCAAGTGAAGGTGGAACCGATGAAGGAAGAGAAGCACCTCAGTGATGATGACTTCGAAGACCGCGGCGACTTCGGCCAAGACGACGACGATGACGATGACCGTAAGTCTTCATTGATTTTCTTTTTTATTGAAACACCTAATTTTTTTATACCTCAGTCAAACAAGCGTATTACCCGCGTGATACTCACTCTCCTATACACGCTCGTGTTACAAGGATTTCATTTGCGCTTCGCCAACTTGACTCGAATATGTTATCACATTATCAGAGGATTTCACTGCCCTTTAATCTTTCTCACCGGAATATAGCCATGCGAACACTGCTGTATGGTGGTGGAAAGGGGTGAAAGTGAGGTACCAATGTAGAGAGGATCTTGTAAGAGGTCTACCTCTACCTCGGTAGCCTGCAACTATTTGACATAAAGATATTGATAGTGAAGACCAAAATAAACTCGATAATTAAACTATGAAAAAATATTAATTTTTGTAAGTTTAAAAGAAGCATGCAGTCCGCGTGATATTAAGTATCATCACAGCCTATAGACGCTCGTAATATCACAAGGATATCACAAGCGAGTTGCCAACTTTGTGACTTGGGGATATTATAACAAATTACACAGTGACTTCATTGCTTCTCTCTCACCTTTAAAATCGGAACGCAGCAATGCGTTCACTGCCGTTTGGTATAAATACGTGAGTGTGAGTTATCAATGCAGACATTTGCAAGAGATTCTTCGTCTCGTGAATTGATGGTTCAATTTGAAAAATTCCTTTGTAGCCCATTTAACATGAAAGAACTATAGGCTATATAATACCAAGCTAGAAAATAGCAGCAATGGGCCTTGCTGCTATTTCGTCTGATTGCATCACTTTAATTAATAATAAGTAATAAATTCCCACCTGATTGACAACTGAAGACAGCAGAGCAATCACATATGTATTTAAGTGGTATATCCACTGAAATACATATATTTAACACCCAGACACGAAACAAATATAAGTATCATCATGTATAAATATTTGTACTGGGTGCGAATCGAACCAACAACCCTTGGCGCTCAAGGCAGGATCACCACCATCTGCGCCAACGCGACGGTTTGAAAGGTGACAGTGTGAAGTACTGGGTATTGTGACATTATAACTTCGTGACAATGTTGGCAACACGCTAGTGAGTTTTTTTTAGGACAGCATTATACAACGAACACTAAGTGTTGAAAGAGTGACAAAGTTTTTTGTCTTCCAGTTGACGATCAGCCCCTAACGAAATTAGTCAGCAAAATGCCCAAAAAAGAGTCGGTTGACCTGCTGGACCTCCTCGATAACGCGAAAGTGGGGGAAAAGAGGAAGTCCTCGAGCAAAAGCAAGTCGTCGCCAGCGAAGAAGGCAAAGAAGAAGGAAACAGCGAAACCAACGAGCAGTAAAACGCCAAAACCGGATAAGAAAAAGAAAGGTAGGCATTAATTGTTTCTTTTTTCTCACAGGGAATAGTCTATGACTGTGAATGCTGGTATATATAAATGGAAAGAGGAGGATATTTTCATCTTTTGTTTATAACGAATAATTTCAAAAAAACCACCAGGGAGATTTCAAACGTTCTTTCCATTAAAAAGATACATCCTTACCAAGTAAAATCGGTTATATATATATGCACACAACATCTAATACCTTGATCCTGACTCCGAGATAAGTCGCTAGAAGCACTCGTGTTGCGAACATCAAACAACTGAGGAATCACAAATAGAATACTTATTACATATTTTTAACGCCCAGGACATACACAAATGTTATCATATACATTTGTTCTGGGTGGAGATCAAACCCACGACCCCTTGGCGCATGAGATAGGATCATTACCATCTGCGTCATCTAGCACGTCTATTATATATTATTGTAAAAAGAAACCCTGTCTAAAATAGAACTAAGTCAGAAAGATTTGTATTCTTACATGTTTAGACTGAATTATACTTTCACTAATGGAAAATTATTATATATATTAACAAATTACATTAAAAAATATTTAATTTTTAAATTATAGGAACGACTAAATCGATTCCTACATTTATTTATTAGATAAATTTCAATTATGTAATTTGTTTATTAATTAGCATTTTTATAAAAGTCTAAACTGGCTCAATTTTATACGTATTTGCTTGCCTAGAAGAAATTTTGCGAAATTCAACCCTTTGGAGGTAAAAATATAATTCTATTTTAAAGAAATGAAAATGTATGTAATTACATACGAGGTGAGTCGTCAGTATTTATAAATTGCTTTTCTCTATGATAATATGCGGGGAGGATTATTAAGACACCCCCCTCCCTCCCCCCTATAAACACACCCCCAACGCCATTACCAAATTTGCTTAGCCCAAAATAAATAGGCGACATAATTTATATTTATGTGTATGTTATTTTTACGTTGAACGTCTCATAGTTACTTTGATTTGTAAATCTAGCGCCACTGCAGTTGCTTTAGATAAACGCATACAAAATATCATTCTAATTGGTCCAACCATTTAGAAGGAGTTCAGTGACGTACACATGTACAGTAGAATTATATATATATATATTAAGGTTAAGATATGTTCGCCTAGGTCGTCTTATACCAACACTTCCATTCAATTCTGCTCTATATCTTTCTACATGTCCAAAATATCTCAACATTTCTCTGTTGTTGTCACAACAACATCTTTTACACCACATCGATCTCTTATCGCACCATTCTTAACACTGTACTACTCAAATACATATATTTGACACCCAGACACAAAATAACATCATCATATAAATTTTTGTCTTGGGATCGAATCCACGACCTTTGGCGCTGAAGTCTGGATCACTACTATCCGCGACATCGGGCCCGTTAAAACAATCAACCTGGTTTCTTTCTTATGAATTTAGTTTAAGCAAAGTCTTGATGTGTATTATCATATATCCCTCGAAAAGCATTCACAGTCATTCTCTTGACCGAAATTTTGTTTGACAAATATTCTGTTCGAGTTACCAACTGTAACATATAAGTGAAATATCATAGCTAAATAGATTTCTTATATCATCATCATCTTATCAGCCATAGAAAGTCCACTGTTGAGCATAGGTCTCCCCAAGATAGGGGGATTTTGCCCGTAATTGCCACACTGGGTAGGCGTGGTGGCAATCGCAGAGCACAACTTGCGACGAGGATGCTGTAACCATTCCCACTTTGTAGTATTTAAGATGTGCTGTTCCGGGTGGATATACCGCCATCTGTCTGTTCGGGTACCTTAGTTGCCTCTTACGGCCTTACTTACCACAGAGGGAGGTATTATTCTGCCCTGCTGGTACAGGTACCCTACGGATTTCTTATATAATGTAGTGTTAACAAACTATCAATAAATATCGTTGTAGTACGCAGTTGACTCCGTTTTTCCGTTCTGATCTTGAAGATGGAACTCTCGTACGGCTGAAGTATTGCGAGAATTCCGAAGGCAAATAATTGCTTATTGATGAGCGACTTGGCTTGTTAATTCCTCAGCCGCTGGAATCATTGTCCGAGTAACCCAGCATTAGTTTCGCTCGAAAAAAACACAATGGAACAGTCGTATGTTAAATGCGAGAAAAGGACGTGAGATATTAACGGTGACGTCACCGCGGTAACGCCTTTGCAATAATAGAACTCAAATGGCTGATTTACTGATGATGATTGCGCGAAGGACCAGAGCGGTATTTTTGTAATATACAGGTTATTTTCGTAAAATTACCAAAATTCAACACCTTTATCCTGAACGATTTTTATCAGATCGTCAGTAAACTAGTGGATTCTAATGCGTGGTCTCCATTAGAGATTCTTCAATATCGATTATCAGTTCTGCGAGCTATGTGCCAATTGCGTCTAGAAATTGTAAAATTTCAGTACTGAAAGATATTCAAGTATAATGAATTGGATGATATTATATCCACTGAACATTTGTAACAGAATATTTGTTAAAATAAGTAAGTTTTATAAGCATGTCTCTAGTGATAGTTACATGGACGTGTCTCAATAAAATGTTGTAAGCGAAACGCGAAAAATCATTTCTATATACATGTTTCTTTGTAAAGATGTAATACATAATTGTTTAAAATATCAATAAACTCTAATAGGTAAGTCCATAATGCTATCATATGGATATGTAGATGGTTACAAGTAATAATAGATGGCGCTAGTAAATATGTGACGTCATTTCTGTACTAAATCACTCAACGCCGTACAAATCTAGCAATGCGCTTATATTTTATCGATCCTCCGTGTCCCCAGGCTCGACTCATAACTGTCATAAACTCATAACTGTAACTAAGGTTCATAGTTCAGGCCTTAAAGGTGCCCTTGGTAGCCGCCAGTCTTGTTCAGATTCTATGACTCTTCTGGCTACCACGGTCATCGTAGTCTCATAGAGTAAGTGAGAAGTACAGATACCCACGTCTAGTCCTATATGCCACCTAGAACGAAAAATGTAATAAGTTTAATAAAAAAACCGCACTCTAAAGCCGTTATAATAGTAGTTTTATTATGAGTAATGAACGCGCAAATGTTAAAAATATTACACATATATTTAAACAATGTTATATATAACAGCTTATATTGTACATAAACTTATATAGGATTCTGTAAACTAAGGAGGTATGATTTTTATCGCGTTTCGCTTCTAACATGCAGAGCTGTTCGATTGTTGTGTTTTATTTGTGTCATTCTGATGTCACGCTTTATTTCTTGTTAATGAAATTATACATAAAATGAAATCATGTGATGAAGCGATGGACAACAGGATTTTAAACAGGACCTCGTGGCTTCGATCATCGTATGATTAAGTTATCGTAGCTTTTGTATTAACTAACGTCAAATGAAACCCAATTTATTTCCCTTTCTATTTACTGAATTCAAACGCAACTCAATTGTTTATCGATCAAAATCACTAAAGCTTTTATGCGGGATTTTCCAACTACCCGCACTTCCCATGTTTCTTACTTCAGAAAGAGATATAGATGGATTTCGGGAAAAGCAGATCATTAAGTTTGTTTTTTTTATACGATTCAACCAATTAAAAAATCCAATTAAATTTCAAACCATTTGAAAAAATTACAACTTAACAAGAGGTGAGTTTTAGTAATTAAGTCAGTTTATTTAGATCGACTTCTGTTGACGTTTTAGAGACATCTCCATGTGGCCGTGTGCTGGCTGTTTGTAATTGTTTAAACGAATCCGCCATTTTGTTTTTCTTTGTGTTCCGATCTAATGTCACAAGCAGTTGGCGCGCGACTGCTGCCAGAGGTGGACGCGTGTCGCTTCGAATGAATTGATTCGCTTAAATACTTACATTAGCAATCTAGACGTATTGAACGCAAATGAGAAGGTAATTTTTTATGTTTAAAATAATTTGTACCGAGTCTCATTTGCTTTCAAAAATGTCTTTCTTTTTTAGATAATCTAGGTTAAGTTAGTTGTCTCAACTTTTGAATGCATACATGTACAACTTAAAAAATGGGCCGTGCACCCTCAAAGCACTTGACCTTAAAACCCTCTATATGACAAAAAGTAACGAGAATAAATGAACCGTAAAATGAACACCGTCTGTAACCACTAGCGGAGAGCGCGAGCCGACTACAAAGCAAGTTTTTCTTTTTTAGTGGAACGTTTCGACCCGGTACGGGCGAACGCGGAGATCATCATTCGGAATACAACCGCGTACCCGTTCAGGGTCAACGATAAGGCCATACTGTGCGTATACTGCCACGAGCTATACGAGGACGCGAACGTCTTCAGGTCGCACATGGACGAGGAACACGACACGTTCAGTCTCAAAGTCGCCTTCCATAATCTGCCCAAACCGGAGTTTATCAAAGCGGACCTGACCAATCTCAAATGCAGGGTTTGCTCGCAAACTTACAAAAACCTTGACGATATTGCGCACCATCTAGTGCAAGTACACGGGGAGAATATCAACTTCAAACACAAGTTGGGCGTGATGCCGTATGTCCTCAAGAAGGACGCCTTCAATTGCGCTGTGTGCGAGAAAAATTTACCCTCATTGTTCCATCTCAACCGGCATACGATAACGCATTTTCTGAGCTACGTCTGCCACGTCTGCGGCTCAAGCTATATAGCGACCACTGGCTTGCTCCGACACGTCAGGTCCAAGCACCAGGAGTACGAAGTCAGCTGCAAGAAGTGCGGGAAAGTGTTCCCGACCATGGAAGCGAAGGAGAAGCACAGGCGGACGGAGAAGTCTTGCATGCCTTACTGTTGTCCGAAATGCAACGAGAGATTCGTGGATTGGAAGACCAGGAAACGGCACATGGAGGCGACACATGGGCAGTCGAAGCGAACGTACCGTTGTGGTGATTGTGACATTAGCTTCACGAACGAGAACGGGTATTACGACCATTTCAAGCTGCAGCATTCAGAGGACTGCGCCACGTGCAAATATTGTGGACTGAAGTTCCTCTCGCGGTATCGACTTAAGCGGCATATGGCGAAGCATGTAGTCTAAAGTCGGTTCGCGCGTATATTTCAGTGACAATTTTAAGCTTTGATGAGCTTCGTGTCTGACAGTTGACGATGCAAATTTTAGTATCTATGTTCTATACATTGTGTATACATTTACGATGCGATACAAT
Source organism: Heortia vitessoides (assembly GCA_020976665.1). NCBI lineage: Eukaryota > Metazoa > Arthropoda > Insecta > Lepidoptera > Crambidae > Heortia > Heortia vitessoides. The sequence goes on along the minus strand of JACJUM010003272.1, from coordinate 5,790,367 downwards.
TTACGTCTAATTTTTCAAGTAATTCGTTTGCAAAGTTGCCAAAATTCGTTATAATTATCGACGGTAGTAAAAAATATATTGTCACGTTATATTGCTGAAGTGTGAGAAAATCAGAATTATTTCCACGAAACGTGTTTTTTTTTATAAAGAATTTTAGATATCAAGAAATAATACTCGGATAACAAAAAAATATGCAAAAATAATTGAAACGGTACATAAAGAATAGACAATAATTAATATTAAATACACAAACATATACATTTTCAAAATTAATATGGAAAATCAAGACATTGTTTTCACTCAATCGTTAAATTACTTTAAGTAATGCCAGAGCTGATCAGTGTGTATCTGTCTGATTCTTCATCACTTCCAAGTTAATCGGTGAAAACGAAGCAGGCAACGTTTGTAATCCTAAATAAATGTTTTGCTACGTTCTTCCAATGACGTTGATCGTCTTTTGTTCGTCAAACTTGAACTATGTTAGCGCTCAAATTTTAGTGAGAAAATTGTTTTTCTAATTCTGAATATTGGGGAATCAATAGTCTCGTTTATTGATATGAAGATGCAATGTATTTTAAATTTGACGTGACGCTTTGCAAGAAAGGTGCAATAGGTTTATACGCTTACTCTCATTGTCTTTGGGTTTGACGCATTTACGTTTGCTTAAATCTGCTACAATATTGGTAGCCAACTCTAGCTAGCTCCGGAAGATATCATGGAAGAGTCATCATTATTCTTATAAACATTGGGGCCGAAGGTTGGCAGTAGTAGTAAAATAAATCACTCTATTAACATTTTAAATAGAAATATTTCCAAAACCCAGAGGTCCTACGTAACGGACAATTGGAACTTCTGGCCTGTTTGTAAAGTTCGTTGCCATTAATTACTTTTTACATATCGACATCACTTAACACTTATACATTGATCAAGCATCATATGTCCCTTGTTTTACGGATATCAGACAACAGAGGATTCACAAATAAAAAATTTTCAATTCACATTGAACCCAGAGGTAGACCTCGTACGAAGGTTGCATGCGTTGGTATCTACTATTTCTACCACAAAAAATGTTTGCATTGCTGTGTTTCGGTGTGAAGAGAGTGCTGTGAAGTTACCGATTAATGTCTTTTAGATATAAACATATAAACAAAAGTATTGTATCAACATAACATAATAGTGACTCTGGCGAGAAATAGTGGTCTCACTAGAGATAGTCTTCACCTGCTTTGGTGACTAATTCTCACGAAAATGTGACATTGTAACTACAGAACAACTGCATAAGGTTGGCGACACACTAGTGATATCTTTGTGATGACACGAGTGTGTATATATAGGCTGTGGTCACGTTTATCATCAAGCGGACGGTATGCTTGTTTGCTAACTTCAATATCATCATCATACCAGCCATTAGAAGTCTACTACTGAACATAAACCTCTCCAGGAAAGGAGGATTTTTTGCCTATAATTGCCGCGCTGGGCAAGCGGGATGCTGCTGCCCATACCCGCCATGTGCATTTGGGCTGCGCTGTTTCCGATAGATATACGGCCATTTGTTGGCTGTGATACCTTAGTCACCTCTTACGACACCTGGTGCAGTGGGAGGTACTTTTCTATTCTGCCGGTACCTCACGGCATACTGTATAACAAAAATAAAGAAACACTAACAAATGCGCTATCAAGCCCCTGAATTATTCATCGGTTTTCTGCGTTCTTCGAATAATTGGGTTGAACTTACAATGCCCTGTGATAATTTTTTTTTGGCGGTACAAAGTCTACGTACGCATTTTAAGTAATACGAATGTTCAATCGACGTTGGTGTAACAGCAACTGGTCAACATATGTCTTTCCAAATATAATTTCATTATAAAATGTCAAAAATTCTGTGAAGTACATAAATTTATCGTTAACGATATAGATGTAATTATGATAGATGTGTATATTTTTTCGCTCAAAACTAAATTACTTTAAGCTCTGTATACATTGAGTAAATTTATTGTAAATTATTGTAGAGTAGCATTAAAATTTGTAAAAATTGTGACTTCTTTTTGACTTATACAAGAGACATATGTAGGTTAAGGAGAGTTTAAAATTATGTTTATTATTGTAAAGATAAAATTTATTAAAGTAAATTAAATTATTGAAATTACTCTTGTTACTCAATTCATTGTTTTATGACGCATGCTAGGATTTTTCTGCAAATTTATATTCTCTGAAGGTACCATACAAATGGTCACTCTGGATTATCGCCGTTGCATATGAAAAAAAAACCTAAACCTATTTATTGCTACTTAGTGTTCAAAATTACTCCGGCACCAAATCCAAGGACTACAACTTTGTTTTTTCCTTTTCTAGACGGTACGCCATACTACCTCGTGAGGAGAAACGCTGAGGTAATCATAAAGCACACGACAGCGTATCCGTTTCGCGTGAATGTCAAGTCTTTCCGTTGCGTTTACTGCGGCGACTTGATCGAGGAACCGGAAGAGTTCAGAGCGCATATGGCTTTTGAACACCAAACGTTCACTCTATCCATGGCGTTCATTAGGCTGCCAAAAACCGAGTCGGTTAAGGCGGACATTACCGGCCTATCCTGCCGCATTTGTAACCAACCCTACCCGAACCTAAAAGTCGTGGCTGAACATCTGAGAGATGTGCACGCTAAACCAATCAACTTGGATTTCGATTTAGGAGTAATGCCGTACTTTCTGGAGAAGGATAGGTGGAAATGCGCGGTGTGCGAGAAAAATCTTCCGTCTCTCTTGCATTTGAATAAGCACACGATCACACATTTCCAAAGTCATGTGTGTGAAATGTGCGGGAAGAGCTATAGGGCGTCCACTGGACTGGTACAGCATATAAGAGCGAAACATGATGCGAAGAATGAAGCGTACTGCAGACGCTGCAAAACAGTCTTTCCGTCTATGGAAGCGAAAGCTGTGCATCAGAGAACAGAGAAGCGGTGCATGCTTCACTGCTGTCTAGAATGTCCAGAAAGGTTCCCCAGTTGGGAGATGAAGCAGAAGCATCTGGTCGAAGTGCACGGGAGACAGAAGAAGACTTATAAATGCACGAACTGCGATTGGGTCTGCGAAGACCGCAGGGCGTTTTACGATCACTTTAAAATGCGACATTCGCAGGATTGTCTTCTTTGTATCCATTGTGGATTGAAGTTTGCCACTCCTTCGCGATTGAATAGGCATCTAGAAAAACATGTCTCTTAGCATCCATAAAAGTAATCGGTAGTTGGAACATTATTTTGACTATGCTAGACTACACATTGAATGTAGCTTGGGAAAAATAACTCGTTTTAAAGAACGCTGACGTTAATGTTGAATAAGATAATAAATTAAGATGAATCTACTAGTGTATTTTTATTAAGCTCCTTTTTGGTGAAATTGCGTCCTATCGGAGAATAAATAAAACAATCGCACAGTCAACATTTTTGTTTCTGTTTATTCTAATGGTTCTAACATTGCTTGAAGCAAGATACAACACTAAGGTAGTCGTGAAATTCACAACGGCGTATCCGTTTCGAATTCCAAGTAAAGATATGGTATGCGTATATTGCTACGAGGAGTATGTTGGACCGGCAGAATTACAGGAATCACATGCGAAGCGATCATAGCATCTTCAGCATAGATACAGCTGTAGCGCATCTAGCAACTTATCCTGCAGAATTCGTAAGAGTAGACTGTACTGATTTGCAGTGTAGAATTTGCTCTCCCGTTCGACACAATCGAGTCTATCACTGGGCATCTGTACTCGGAGCACAGTAAACGCATTAAATTGACGGCGGGTGTCGGTTCGCAGGTGTTCAAACGTGGTGTGCGCGCTGTGTTCGTTTAAACCTCCATGCTTAAGGTCATTGAGTCGTCACACTACGACTCATTATCATCAGTACACTTGCGAAACGTTCGGGAGATCTTATTCCAATAAAGAGAATCTTAACCGCTATATAGCATACACGCACCAAGCGGCAGGCAATGTCTGTATCAAATGCATAAACATATTCTCTAATATTCTTTAAAGACGCCATAATGCTGGCCGTTAAGTTCTAATTTATGTAGGAAAAGGTTTATGAACAAAAAGCTTAAATTGGAACAAAAATGGTCAGAATACATCAAGCACGGAATAAAATACATACTCGTACTTTCCGTATTGTGGACTGTTTTCGATTTGTGGCGTCAATACAGGACACATTTTATTATAAAACACACGGACTGCTACAAATGTCCTTTCTGCAAGTTCAAGTTTGTAGATAAGAGGACATTGGACGAGCACAAAGTGTCTATCACCAAAGTAAAGAGTATGTTTGTTCTGTCTGTTCAAAGCCTTTCGGTAGGAAGAAACGTTTAACCTAGAATATGTGGATGGATACACAGCGAGAAGAAGCGTTTTGAGTGCAGCCCTTGCAATAAAAAGTTGAATCAGAGAGTCAGTTGGGAGACGCATATGAAATCGTAGCACCTCGGCTTGGCGGATTTTTAACAATTATTATTTTTAATTAAAGAGTGCACTGCACAGTAGTTGATTCTCTGTCCCTTAACATTTTTTCTCATATAATACAAAGTCTATTAATTCGAGTGTAAAATATAAATTTAAACGGATATCAACTTATTAATCCCTAAAAACACCGCAAATGACTAGATGTACTAACTTACGGTCAGAAGCAGATGAATGACCAAGGGCATTTCTTTTTGTTCTAGAAAACGATTCTTATGCCATCGCGAGACGCAACGCCGAGATAATCGTGAAATATTCAACAGCGTACCCGTTCCGTCTTCCAGAGGATACGATGGTCTGTGTTTACTGTGCAGAAAGTTACGATACCTCGACTGCGTATAGGAGACATATGGAAACCGAACACCAGACGTTTAAAATCAGGATGGCATTCGCTCATTGCGCGGAGGGATACATAAAAGCGGACTGCACAGTGCTCCGCTGTCGAGTATGTTCCGAAACTGTGGAGAAATTAGAAGACATCGCGCACCACTTGGCCACGGCGCATCTTCAACCTGTAAATCTTGATGTCGATCTCGGTATACAGCCTTTTAAACTCGACAGAGACAAGTTCACTTGCGCTCTCTGTGATTCCAAATCTCTATGTCTACGACAACTGAGCAGACACACGCAGTCTCACTTCCTGAAATTCACCTGCGAAGCGTGCGGCAAGTCGTACGCCACCATTACTACATTGCGGCATCATATACGATTCTCGCATATAGATAACAAAAGGATTTGTAGGAAATGCAAGACGACATTCGGTTCGTTGGAAGCGAAAAGGAAACATCTAAAAGAGTCGCCGAAATGCTGGTCACATTTGTGCAACGTTTGTGGCGAGCGGTTTGTTACGTGGAACTTGAAACAAGCACATATGAACCAGGTGCACGGCGCGCAGAAAAGGACTTACGTATGTCCGGAGTGCGGGGTCGTATTCTTAGATAGGAAAAAATATCGTTCTCACTTCAAAATTACACACACAGACGACAATTTTATGTGCTCCTGCTGTGGGATGAAGTTTGAAACGAAACGCGATTTAGATGAACACAGAGTAGTGCATACTAAGGAACGTCTCTTCCCGTGTTCTGTTTGTTCCAAAGCTTTCCCGCGGAAGAAAAATCTAGCGCAGCATATGTGGATACACAGCGAACATAAGCGGTTCGAATGTACACTATGCAGTAAACAGTTCAACCAGAGAGTCAGTTGGAAAACACACATGAAATCCTACCACCCGGAGATATACATACCCCCATACCAATCCACTAGCACTTACGAGGGAAAGAATAATAATCTTAAAATTCTGCTGTCCGTACTCAAAACTGATTAGCATGTTTGGAGGAAATAGATGAATGATCGGGAACATTTCTTTTTGTTCTAGAAAACGATCCGATGTACATCGCGAGACGGAACGCCGAGATTGTGATGCAATATGTCACAGCCTATCCGTTCAGGCTGCCGGAATGTTCTATAGTGTGTGTGTACTGTTGCGAAAGCTTTACCGACTCTGCGCTATTTCGCCGGCATATGGACGACGAACACGCAGACTTTCCTGTGAGAACTGCGTTCGCGCACATACCTGAAGGCTACATTAAAGTTGACTGTACCGACCTAAAATGCCGGCTTTGCACAAATCCGTATGAGAAGTTAGAGAATGTAGCTGAACATCTTCGTAACGACCATGACATGGTCGAACTCAACCTGCAGTATGATCTAGGAATGCAACCCTTCAAATTGGGCGACGACCGACTATTGTGCGCGATTTGCGGTGATAAGTTTCCAGGTCTTCGCACATTGAGCAGACATACACAGAGCCATTTCTTTAAATTCACCTGCGAGTCCTGCGGGAAGTCGTACCCGACGATATCGTCACTCCAAGCCCATATGAGGCACTCGCATATAGGGAATAGAAGATTATGTCGGAAATGTAAAAGGACATTCAAAACTTTGGAAGCGAGACGGAAGCATCTGAACGAATCCCCTCAATGCTGGTCTCATTTGTGCAGAGTGTGTGGCGAAAGATTCATAACATGGAATCAAAGGTTAAGCCATCAAGCTAAAGTGCATGGGAAGCAGAAACGATCATACGTTTGCTCAGAGTGTCGAGAAGTATTTGTTAATAGTGCAAAGTATAGAAATCATTTTAAAACCTGTCACGCAACCGACGTTAAGCAATCTATAACTGTGCAATAAAACTTTGTATACTAAGATATATACGGATATTGGCGGAGGAAATAACTGATGGAGGTCCATTTCTCTTTGTTTTAGAACAAAGTCCGCAGACCACCGCGAGGCGGAATGCCGAGATCATAGTCCAATACACGACAGCGTTACCATTCAAGCTTCCAGAATGCTCGATGGTGTGCGTTTATTGCCACGAAGGGTACGACGACCCGTCGGCGTTTAGAGACCACGTACGCGACTCGCATACTGAAGTGAAAATTCGGGTCGCATTCGCTCATATACCAGAAGGTTATATTAAGATGGACTGCACCGATCTCGTTTGCAGGATATGTTCTGGCACCTTCTGTACTGTAGAAGAAATAGTCGATCACTTAATTGCTATTCACAATAAGGGTATCGATAAAAATCACGACTTAGGCATCCAACCGTTTCTGTTCCGCGAAGACAAATGGTCTTGCGCTATATGCAATGCAAAGTATTCTACACTTCGTAGTCTAAGTAGGCACACTCAGTCACATTACACCAAGCACACCTGCGAGTCGTGCGGCAAGTCGTATTTCACTTCGTCGTCACTGCACAACCATATGAAACTATCCCACATCGGCGACCAGCGTATTTGCATTAAATGCAAAGAGACATTCAAGACGTTAGAAGCTAAACGGAATCACGTGAACGAGTCGCCGCGATGTTGGGCGTTTAGGTGCAAAACTTGCGGCGAGAGATTCGTCACGTCGACCCTCAAAAACGCGCACCGAAACAAAGCACACGGTGAGCAATCTAGGTCATACGTGTGCCCTGAGTGCAGGCTAGTCTTCCCCGATCGCATGAAATACCGTGTCCACTTCGTGATCACTCACACGAATGAGTACTACATCTGTTCCTGCGGCCGCAAATTTGACACGAAGAATAATCTAGAAAGGCACAGAGTTGTGCACACGAAAGAGAAACTGTTCCCTTGTACTGTATGCACGAAGGCGTTTTCTAGGAAGAAGAATTTGGTGCAGCATATGTGGATACATAGCGAGCATAAGAGGTTCGAATGCGTGCAATGTAACAAGCAATTCAATCAGAGAGTGACTTGGAAAACGCATATGAAGTCGTACCATCCAGGTGTAGATATTGGTTGAGCTATTGTTGAAATGACTATGACTATAGGAATTTTACAGAATCTATGGTTTGTGAGCTTCCAAATTCACTAGTATGGACTTTTCTTGAAGTTTTTATAAGCCTGAGTGCAATATTTTCGTATTTAATTCTGTGATCGCTCTTTCTGATCTTTTATCCCGCACAAATCTAGTAGATAATTAATATCATTATCTATTACCATTGTTCCATTTTGATCTTCCGACTGAGAAATTATTGTAAAATTAAACGGGAGTTAAAATCGTGTACCAATACTTAATTATGTGGATTTATTTCGCGGCACTTTGGGAGTATAGAATCAATTATAATTGTTTTATTTTGTTATTTATTTACGTTTTCAAGGGTTGCTTTACATTTTATGTATCGTGGTGCATATGTTTTTTTACTAATGTATTTCTGGAGAAATTTATCTTCCCTGTCTCTATATATATTGTACATAGGTCTTCGGATATCCAAAGTATTCTCTCCATTTACGTTAAGATGTTTCTGTTAAATCGTAGGAAAATAAAGTTTATATCTAAGTTTTAAATAAATAAATTAAATATATTACGCAATTTTATTTAATTTTCAAGGTAACGTTTTATAAGTACTGCATACCAACTTGTTTTTTTGCTTCAATAGCTTAAAGATTTGTTAGGAATATTCATTTATATTATTGTCGTATGACGATATTTAGGTGAGTGAATTGTTTGTAATAGGCAATCGCATCGTTTTCGATTTAGTCGATTTTATAATAATGATTCACACAATATTTCATACATTGACTAGACTCCGAGATAATCGTTTTAAAGCAATTCTGTTACGGACGTCAGAAAATAGACGGATCACAATTATAATACTAAAAACACATATTTAACGCCCAGACACTGATCAAACAAATATTTATCATATAAATATTTGTCCCGGTTGAAAATCGAACTCACGACCCTTTGCGCAAAGATAGGATCACAACCACCTCCGCCACTGGGTCCGTTAGGTTTTTGAAACAAAATTGGCAAGACCAAGCAAAATAACGACCCAACAATGATTGACAACTAACTCATACATGCAGTCACTAGATTTTTTTCTTTTTCTAGAACCTGTCAATCACATAATGGCGAAACGGAATGCCGAAGTTGTCTTGCAATATTCCACCGTGTACCCATTCAGGCTGCAAGGGAACACGATGCTTTGCGTCTACTGCTGTGAGTCCTACGAGGATCCTTCAGAGTACAGGAAACACCTTGATGAGACCCATCAGCAGTTTACCGTTTCCACTGCATTCGCCCACTGCTACCGTCGCAAAGACTACCTCAAAGTTGACCTGACAGGCCTTAGATGCAGACTTTGCAGCCAACCATTCGATAACATAAACGATGTTGCCCGCCATATATACGATTGTCACGAATCAAAAAGGTTGAATTTGAAATACGAGATCGGTATGCAGCCGTATAGAATGGAAAAGGGTAATTGGGGGTGTTGTATTTGCGATAAAAAACTGCCGTCAATAGTCACTCTGGGAAGGCATACGACAGCGCATTATCAAAAATTTACGTGTGATATTTGCGGACGAAATTATTACACTAACGAAGCCCTTCGTTATCACATCAGGTGTTCGCATTCCGGGAAACACGCGTGCAGGAAATGTTGGCTGGAGTTTCCTAGTTTGGAAAAGAAGAGAGAACACCTCAAAGTCTCCAAGCCATGTTGGTCCTTCTGCTGCATACATTGCGGAGACAGATTCATGTCATGGGAAGGCAAACAGAAGCATTTGGTGGACGTACACGGTTGTCCGAAGAAGACGTACATTTGTCCGGATTGCGATAAAGTTTTCGAGTCTCGCAGATATTTTTATAAACACTACAAACTGAGTCACACGGACGACATTTTCACATGCTCCTGTTGCGGACTAAAGTTTGCCGATAAGAAGGATTTGGATGACCACAGACTTGGACATACGGGAGAGAAACTCTACAAGTGCACTGTGTGCCTGAAGGCGTTTTCCAGAGAGAAAACACTGAAACAGCATTTATGGATACATAGCGAGAACAAGAGATTCATGTGTCTCATCTGTGATAAACAGTTTGCACAGAAAGTTAGCCTAAAAGGTCACATGAGATCGCACCACCCGGACGTTACCGTTCAGTTTTGATTATTTTATGTTTAAAATAAATTGTCGTATGACCAAATGTGTTTGAATACCAGAATAAGTCGCTGCAGGGCTTGGCCACCACACTGACCGTATTCTTTTTTGTTTTTAGGGCCCAAGTTGGAAATTCACGTCGGACGTGAAACGGACAGTGGAACAAAAAAGAAAATAGTCCTTGTGTACCAAACACCGCAGCGACGCAACGCTGAAATGATACTGACATTTTCTACCGCCTACCCCTTTAAAACTAGATTTAGTCAAATACTATGCGCTTATTGCCACGAGGAATTCGATACGCTTAATCTTCTACGGTATCACATGAAAACGGCGCATCTCAATTCGGATTTTAGAAACGTATTCTATAGAGCTAAGGACAACCTTGTTAAAGTTGATATTACGGATTTGAATTGTAAAATATGTAACCAATCTATTCCTGATATAGACTCTTTGATGGCCCATTTCGCTCAGGAACACGGGAAGCCTGTGAAATTTAACGCTCGTTTTGGTGTGCTACCGTACAAACAGAATGAAGTTGACAATTATATATGCGTATACTGTCAGAGGGTGTTAAAAGATTTTGTCCAATTCAAACGACATATAGGCTGCCATTTCATGCATTTCACTTGCGACAAATGCGGGACGACTTTCGTATCCGATCACGCTCTGAGAGACCATCACAGGCAAGTGAAATGTTTCCGGACGTCGTATAAACCGCGGAATGGTCTCGTTATGAAACCACGGGGTAATGCAGAAATTATTCTGCAATGTTCGACTGCTTGCCCCTTCCGTACTTGGAAGAATAACTTTAACTGCGTTTTCTGCCGCATGCAGTCGAGCGACCCGAGTGGTTTAAGAAATCACGTGGCCACGCGACATGAAAACTATGACGTGCAAGCAGCATTCTATAAGAAACTAGGCAAGGAATTCCTCAAAATCGACATCACTGATTTGCAGTGTAAACTTTGTTTTATGCCAATAACTGACTTCGAAACATTGACGTATCATCTCAAAAACGACCACCAGCAACCTCTTAACACCGACGCTCAATTTGGCGTGCTGCCTTTTAGATTAAACAACGGCTCTATGTGGAAATGTACGATTTGTCCGAACGAGTTCAAAGACTTCGTGTCCTTGAAAAAGCATACAGCGGAACACTTCCAAAATTATGTATGCGACACGTGTGGGGAGGGATTTATAACTGAGTCGGCAATGATTGCGCACACGAAGATACCTCACGAGAACAAATATAACTGCAGCAGATGTATAGCTACGTTTTCGTCGTTGGACGAGCGTAATATTCATGTGAAAACACAGCACACTTCTATGCCTTACATGTGCAATTACTGCAAAGAGAAGCCTCGTTTCGCCAATTGGGAACTGAGGAAGAAGCATTTGATGGAAGTGCACAATTACAAGACGGGCGCTGACAAATATGAATGCTCGACGTGTCAGAAATCTTTTAAAACCCGATCCGGAAAGTATAACCACATGGCGAGGACGCATCGAATGAAAAAAGACACGGAACTCAACTATCCGTGCCCGAGTTGTCCTAAAGCATTCACAACCAAGCTGTTCTTGGACAAACACATAGCCAAGAAACACTTCGATATATAGTTTACTGTTGGGACGATAGATCGAACGTCCATTAGAATAAAATTTCCTGTAGTTTTGAAGCCGTTGCGTTATATGCTTGCCGCCTTAAAAGGAAGAATGTGCTGGAATATAATAATGATGCAGTTCTTTTCTTTTTTTAGGACCGAGAAAGGATATTCGCGGGCTTACTGAGAAAGAAAGTAGACCGAAAAAGAGACTATTCGAAAGGTCCGTTAACCAGAACCCGCAACGTCAAAACGCAGTGCTTATACTTAAACATTCGTCCGCAATCCCCTTTAAAACGCGGTTTAATAGAATCGTTTGCTCGTATTGTCACGATGAATTCCAACCAATGGCTGCGCTCAGGGATCATATCAAAACTGATCATTCCAACGCTGACCACAACAGCGCTTTCTATAAGGTGGTCGACGACCTAAAAATAGATATCACAGACTTAAAATGCAACATGTGTGCGCAAGATATTGCCAGTGTTGATATCCTGATGACGCATCTGTCAAGAGATCACGGTGTCACTGTCAATTTCGACGTTCCGTTCGGAGTGTTGCCGTATCGGCAAGGGCCATCCGGACACTGGATGTGTTTGGATTGCGACAAGACGTTTACTGAGTTCTCGCAAATAAACGGTCATCTACGGAGTCACGTCAAGATATTCACCTGTGATAAGTGCGGCGCCACTTTCCTCTCCGAGCATGGCTTGAAGCAGCACGAGCGGAAATTTAAATGCTACAAAACGACGTACAAACCTCGTTTCGGTAAAGCCTTGAAGCATCGAAGTAATACTGAAATTATACTCCAATGTTCCACTGCGTGCCCGTTCAGAACTTGGGGACAGAATTTCAACTGCGTGTTTTGTCGGGTCCAATCTAACGATCCGAATGGTTTGCGAACGCATATGGCGTCCCGTCACGCGAATTTCGACATCCAGCTAGTGTTTAATCGAAAATTACGGAAAGAGTTCCTAAAAGTCGACATCACAGATCTGCAATGCAAGCTGTGCTTCATGTCCATAGACAGTCTTGACGATTTGATAACTCATCTGAAGAATGATCATAAGCAGCCAATAAACGCTGATGTCCAGCCTGGGGTGCTGCCGTTTAAACTGAGCGATGGATCCTGCTGGAAATGCGCTATATGCAAAATCCAGTTCACAGATTTCATCTCATTGAAGAAACACACAGCGGAACACTACCAAAACTATGTGTGCGACACTTGTGGTGAAGGTTTCATCACTGAAACAGCTCTGATTGCACACGCGAGAATACCGCACGATAACAAATACACGTGCAGTCGTTGTGTTGCCACGTTCTCGTCTTTGGAAGAGAGGAATATCCACATAAAGACACAGCACACCACCTTGCCGTATATGTGTGTCTACTGCAAGGATAAGCCAAGGTTTGCGACGTGGGAGTTGAGGAAACGTCACCTCATGGAGTTCCACAATTACAAGCCTGGAGCGGAAATGTACGAGTGTACGACCTGCCATATGACGTTCAAGACTCGTTCGCAGAAATATCACCACAACGTCAAAGCTCACAGGACTAAGAAGGACTCTGAGTTCACGTATGCTTGTGGGAGTTGTTCTAGGTCCTTCGCTTCAAAGTTGTCGTTGGACAAACATATTGCGAAAAAGCATTTCCACGTATGATAGTGTATTATGTGCCGTAGTATTTTTTTAGGCGTAGTTTAATAGAGGCGTGTACTTTTTACATCATAGCAGCCAGCCTCCTCAAGAAAGGGGGAATTTTGCTCATAATTGACGCGCTGAGCAAGCGTGTTGGCAATCGCAGAGCGCAGCTTTCGCGGTGTGGTGATGCTGCTGCCCATCACCCACCATATGCATTTGAGCTACACTGTCTCGGATGAATATACCGCCGTATATCTGTCAGTTATGGTACCTTAGTCGCCTTTTACGACACCTGGTAAAGTGGGAGGTACTATTATACTCTGCCGGTAGAAAACCGTAAACTTTTTACTACTGGCAATTAAATATTTAGTGTGCGAGAGGTGATATGTCAAGTACCCCTTCCTTTTTTGTTTCAGAAGTGCCTCGGTACATTTTTATTTCTTCTTCATCTAACTAGGCAATACGTGATATGCAGTATATTTCGTATTACAATATTATATTTTTTTATATTGATAATAATTCCGATTATTGTGCTCAATCTAAATACGAAAGTTTCAAGAGGCAAGGAACATGTCGTCGATGATACTTCAATCCGCGTATGTAGCTTAAGTTAATAAGGTCCATTTTTCATCTATCTAATTGAATATTCAACTTTATTTGCAACTACTGCTTACGCGGTATTGCACTATTATCGACGATATAGAGAAGTAAATATCGTCGATGACACTTCAATACCGCGTATGTAGCTTAAGTTAATAAGGTCCATTTTACATCTGTTCTAAATGAATTTTTAACTTTATGTACATATCGTCGATGATACTTCAATACCGCGTATGTAGCTTAAGTTAATAAGGTCCATTTTCTTTTCTAATTTAATTTTCAAGTTTATTTGCAACTGCTACTTTCATCGAAGAAAGAAAGTATATTATACTTTGTAGTACTAATAAAAAATGTGAAACGTCACATTTGGAAAAGAATTATGTAAAGAAAGTTATGCATTCGTCGAATCATCTCTTTATGCAGTTAAACATTTGTCTCCAAATAAAAATGCGCGAGTCTCTTTAGAATTAGTTTAGATCTGAAATTATTTTTCTTGTTTATTTTACTATATATCTGATATATGGGAAATGTACTTTTTATGGCTGGCTCTCCAGAGTTCTCTTTTGTAAGAATCTCAATTCTGCCAATTTAAAATGTCGCTCTTCAATTATATTCCTTGTTCTAAGATTGAGTGAAATACAAAATAATCTGAACGTCATTCAATCACGTGATGCTCTACGAAGCAACCACTACCGACGTATTTTTTAAAATTTAAATGTCGTTTCATTACATACCTCACGATTTAGAGATGACCTCTTATTTCACTAACAACTTCATCATATCAGCTATTGAAGTCACTGCTGGACATAAGCTTCCCCAAGAATGGCGGATTTTTGTCCATAGTTGCGAAGATAGGCAAGCGTGTAGGCAATCTATCCGGGATACTGCTGCCTAACCCGCCCTGTGCATATTAACTACATTGTTTCGGATAGTTAAACCGCCATCTGTAGTTCCTGGTACCTTAGCCTGTTACGACACCTGGTACAGGGGGAGGTATTATTCTACTCTGATGGTAATCTAAAAATTCCTAAAATTATAGTATATAGAGTCGAAGCCGTTGCGTCGTATATTGCATAACTTAATCCATACCAATGTGACCACGAAGGTGTTTCTCGAATATTACAATACACTGTATTTTTTAAGAAGAGGTAGGAAAGGTATACTTCGTATGAAAGTTGTATTTCTACTGGCGAAAAGCCTTGTTCGCATTCTTGTGTTCCGGTTTGAAGGGTGAACATCTTCAAGTCACAAGCTATGATATCCTTGTGATGAGGTCATAGTTTGTGACTTGTGCTGGTGATATCCTTGTGATTTACGAGCGTCTGCTGTGACGCGAGCTGTATATGCTTGTTTGTCGTTGATAAACTTATTGGTGTAATAAAAAAAATCAGGAATATAAACAGCATTACAGCCATTGGAAGTCCACTGCTGGACATAGGCTTGCCAAAATAGGTGGAATTTTGCCCATAATTGCCGCGCTGGGCAAGCGTGTTGGCATTTAAGTATTTGAGCTACGGATGGATATACCGCCAACTGTCGGTTCTGGTACGCCATTTTTCTAGGGGAGATTGACGTGTCAGTTTTTATTTAAGTATTTTTCATTTTATTTCGTACAAAAATTGCTGTCAAATACATGTACTTGGTAGAAGACAGTAGTTGAATGAAGCCGTGTCGTGATGTTTGTGATAGAATTTCTAAATGATATAATTTAATTGTAAGTTTAATTTATTGTACATCATTATGGAATGTAATTAAAATCTGAAGTCTTATGCATTTGTTTTATTGCTTAGGCGAGTAGATTAGGGGAGGGTCTGTTTATAACGATTATAAACTAGTTGAAGAGCAATATGAAATGATAATTATAAACAAGTCCGTGTGATCTTCAACTAGTTTGCTATGTCGACGTGCACACGTCTAAAGAACTGTTCTGATAGCGATATCGATATTATGATAGCGATATTAAGCAATCCCCAAACAAATTTAACCTGAAACGCTGTCTCCCTACTTTATTTGCTGATGCTGCTTCTCTAACTTTATAACCCTATTTCTGATGTACGTTATTTTATGTATATATATATTTTTATATAATAAACGCAATAAATGCATATGATATATATGCATTTATTGCGTTTATTTATACAAATATGTATGCCACGTTTATTTATTTTGTATATATATTGCCTGCACCACTATGTATATATATATATTTTTCAGTTTTGTGTAATGGTTGACTGGGAGATAATGCCATCTGGCATTAAGTCCGCCATTTGTACATTTTGTAACATTTTGTGCAATAAAGTTAAATAAATAAATAAAAAATAAATATCGGCGCATACACACGTAAGTCAAAGTTTTCAACTATATAATTAGCCCTAATAATAGCATCTCTATTGCTGCAGTAAAAATGTTACACAATTTTTCTTTTATTAAAGTAACACATACAGATTACTATCGTTCATGCTTAATATTCTTAATGATATATAATATTAACTAGACGGTAACCTAAGGGATGTGTACACGACATGTCTTATTGTTTTTTTTATCAAAGAAGACGTAAGTAGAATAATAAAGCATACAAGCTAAATTAATAAATATAATTAGTTTCTATCCCATTACATCTCATACATTGACCTAACTCCGTGGTAAGTCGCCTTAAGCATTTGTGTTACGCCAGACAACAGGAATCCCAAATATACTACTGAAATACATATACCTAACACCTAGACAAAGAAAAAATACAAATATCATCAAATATATGTTTGTCTTGGGTGGGTGGGTGTAATCGAACCCACGACTCTTGGCGTACAAGATAGGATCACTACCATCTACGCCATCGGAGTCACATTTAGACTCAATCTAAGTATTTAGCAAATTCACAATTATGCAAAATATCAACATTTTAACATACATCATCATCATCATACCAGCCATTGAAAGTCCACTGCTGGACATACTACCCAAGAAAGGGGGCATTTCGCTTTTAATTGCCACGCTGGGCAAGCGTGTTGGCAATTGCAGAGCGCAGCTTTTGCGACGGTGCGAGCTGTTTTTAATATAGATAGGTGCCTATAAGAACAGGCTAGACCTAGTTTAGGTACCTAAGTATCAAAATGTATTTTAGTTTAAGTTACCTTTTGTTGTTGAATAAAGTTATTATTATTATAATATATATATATATATAACGTTTTTAATGGATATACCATAATTTATTCTCTATTGTATCCGTTATTACATAAGTTACACAACACCTTCATTTGCAACTTTGACTTCATAGTTTTAAAATGAAATAATTTATTGAAAATGACAGGCCCGATGGCGCAGATGTTAGTGATACTATCGTGGGCGCCAGGGTTCGAGGGTTCGATTCCCACCCAGGGTAAATATTTATACGATGATATTTGTGTTTGTTTTGTGTCTGGGTGTTAAATATATACAAATAAGTGTAAAAATTGATTCCCCTGTTGTCTGGCGTCCGTAACACAAGTGATTCAAGCGACTTACTACGGAGTCAGGTCAATGTATGAGATGTGGGATTTTATTATTATTATTTTTGGATTTTAATTTCTCAAAACACTGAGGGTGTTTCGGTATATAACTTAAATTCACGGGTTTAGACCAAGTGAACTTTAGGATTATATATATATATATATATATATATATAAATATAATGTTTTTATACTCCTATGTTTAATCATTTTATTGGGAAGATGAAATAAAGACGCAATTGTGTTTCTCTGAAAATACAATAGGTTTTATTAGACATCAATGTTTTTATATTGCACTGTCTACGCTTAACCAATTACATAAAATACAACCGTAAATGATTCTCTGGCCTGAAAATACAAAAGAAACAACATTTAAAGCCTTTACTTCAGGATCTTCTATTTAAGAATGGAATAAATTAAAGTATTATTAGGTTTTATTTCTCTTAACGCAAACTAAACGTCTAACAAAATACGCAAATGACACACGTCACAAATGTCACTCGAAGCTGTCGTGGTCATGTATTAGTCTATGGTAGACTCTGCGATTAACGCGGCAAAATCTTTATTCTTATACCGATGACTGGTTATCTAGATTCTAGAATATTATCAGCGGTTTTTATCATATTGTAGAAATTTTCCCCCATTTACTCCCTTAAGATTATACACTTTATTTTACACCTTAATAATACATAGTGAAGTACAATTGGCGTCCTTATTTTATTTATTAAACTTTATTGTACAAAATATTACAAAATGTACAATCGGACTTTATGCCAGTTGGCAATATCTCCCAGTCAACCATTATACGAAACAGAATGAAATTCATATAGTAGTGCAGACAATATATACACAAAAAAGACAAACGTTACATACATATTTGTATAAATAAACGCAATAAATACATATGATATAAAAAATATAACTAAAATAACGTATATTAGAAATAGGGTTGTAAAGTTAGAGCCTTATCGCACAAAGCGATTACTTCCTGGCAACCTTTGCATGGAAAATGTGTGGAAAACATATTTAAAAACATAAGGTAGTAGTAGGTATACCAAATAAAAAAAATAATAAAAAAAACTATAATAATAAAATAATGTAATAAAATGGCACACACTTTTAAAATTAAAAATAAAAATATAATACAATCCATAAGTACATAGAACACGTAGCAAATTAGTCAGTGAAAATACTACGTTCTAGAGTCGAAGTAATCATAACGATAGATAATACTCGTTCACTCCCTCCTTAAATACCTGCAAAGACCTTGCGATGAATGAATACTGAATTTCATGCGAATAACTTAAAAAACAGCAAACTTTCATACCAACTTTGCACCCCCGTTTACTACTTAGGGGATGAATTTTCTAAAATCCTTTCTTAGTTAGTAAAAAGGAACCCCTGTGCATTATTTAAAGTTTAGACCCAGCGTTGTTGTGTCAGTCAGTCAGTCAGTCAACTTCTCTTTTTATTTTCATCGAACATTTTAATACAGGAAGCAACAATGTATGTATTGAATTACACAAAATGCTAAATCTGTTGTTGGACTTATTTGTTTGGTGGACTCCAGCGGCGGACTAAGCCCATCGGAGGCCCGGAGTGTCGAAACCCTATGAGGCCCGCCAAGCTTTTAATAAAATATAGCTTTCTATTTTGTTCAAGTTCAGACTACGAAAAATATATTGATGAAACGATATAGGCAATAAGCATGTTTTTAAAGCCTTGTTTAGGATTTGATCAGAGGATCGCGTAAGGAATGGGGGGGGGGGGGGGGCGGAGCGACCGAAATTCTCCCCTTCCGCCAACTTGTTAGTTCGCTACTGGTGATATTCACAGGTTACAGATTTCTACTCTTTGGAGGGTCTTAATTTATTCAGAGTAAAAAAGTCGTAGTGGCTGTGTAATTACTGGGTAATTTCTAGTTCACAAGGTTGATGACACGCTAGTGATATCCTTGTGGTGTCACGAACGTCTATCAGGCTGCGGTCATGATTTTTGTCAAGCGGACCGTATGCTTGCTACCTTCATTGCATATAAAAAAAAAATGTGTGTACTCTTCTCGTCGCTTACCGATTTGCAATTATATTTGGTCTCCGGTCGCCTATTTTTTATGCTGTTAGTTTCATAGCCGATTGCGCTGACTTGACATGAGGTAGACGTCATACGAAGTTCGCCAGCATTGGTACCTCACTGTCACCGACTCACTCCCGTTGTACCGCCAAATAGCAGTGTTCGCATTGCTGTTCCAGTTAAGTTGAAGGGTGATAGAGGCAGCGAAATTACTGGGTAATGTGACATAATGTCTTCAAGCCACGAAGTTGGCAACGCACTAGTAATATCCTTGTGATATTACGAACGTCCATAACTGCAAAAACGCTTAGTATAACACGAACTGTATGCTGTTTGTCGACTTAGCCAAAAACTATCAGTGGCTAGACAACAAAAACTCTTTTGCGGGTATGATATATAAGTAAAAATACCATCCCTAAGGTATAGAACAGAAGAATCTTACAAGCAATTTTCTATTTTTAGGATGCCGAAGAAAAAGTGACAACGAAACTATAAAAGTTGAGGAAACGGAACTTAATATCAATGTGCCAGAAGATAGAGAATCGCATGCCAATGTGGTAAAGTTAGAAGGAACAGATCTAACGCCCAGTGATATAGCCGATATGCCAGGAAAGAGGCGATACCAGAGAAGTGCAAGGGCGGAGGCCCGGATCGTTACGAAGAAGAACGCCAGTGCCATAATTGAATGCTGGTCAGTGTGTCCCTTCAGATGGAAAAGGAATAGATTTAAATGTGCATACTGCGAGGTTAACTTTACAGACTGCCATTTGCTCAGAGAACACGTCAAGGTCTGCGCGCAGAGGCACAGCGTGAAAGATATATATAGCAAGTTCAAAGAAATGCCTTTAATAAATGTCGATATCACAGACGCGATGTGCATAATATGTTCCGAAACGTTTTCAAGTGTTGACCGTATGCGCGAACACGTTGTACAACACGGTTACGCGTATGACTCGTATTATCCAGATGGGGTGTTGCCTTTCGCTTTGGACAAGGACTCTTGGAAGTGCGTCATATGCCAGGAGGAGTTTAATAATTTCCTCAAATTGTACGAACACATGAATGTACATTATCAGCATTACATTTGCGCGACGTGCGGTAAAGGGTACATGACTGCGCCTAGACTGAGGAAGCATTCAGAAGTCCATATATCCGGATCGTTCCCGTGCAACGAGTGTGGACGGATCTTCACCATGCGTGCCGCTAGAGATGCACATAAAGCACACGCGCACGCGAAAGGCCCTCGGTATGGATGCCCTCACTGCACACTCAGGTTTGACAATTACTATGATCGTATGACACATCTGAATGAAGTACATCGGGAGAAGGAGGTTTCATACAGATGCACCCATTGCGAGCTAAGTTTCAAGACGAGCGGGAAACGGGCCATGCATATACGCGCGGTACATTTCCCACCACAAAGAGACTTCGCGTGCTCTCTCTGTGAATGGCAATTCAAAACCAGCTATGAACTGAAAAGGCACATGATCAAACATACGGGAGAAAAGAATTTCCGGTGCAACGTGTGCGGGAAGTCGTTCCCAAGGAACAGAGCGTTGTCAACACATTTGAAAACCCATGAGGAGTTCACTTGTAAATGTTGTAAAACTGCGTTCAAGCAGCGCTCTCAGTTGATATCGCATTTGCGGACCAATCATCCTCTGACGATGGCTACTGACTGATTATATAATTAAATATTAAATTTCCAAACCAGTATTATTGATTAAAGTTCTCATATACATTTCAAATCGTTTTATTTATACGGAAACTCAAGAAGAGATTATTTCTGCCTGGACTAAGAATTAGTTAGAAATTCAGGAGTTAATTGTAGTTTTATTTTTTTTAGGTTCCGCTATTGCGGTTTCGGCGGCTAATGTAGGAGTATTAAAACCCGCTCGGAAGCTCAAAGAGAACGTTAGCGAACGCCAAATGCGAAGGCGGCGTCGAGCTAACAACGAGTTGCCAGAGGAATCTGAGAAACGGATAGCGAAAACGATGATGCGAAGGAACGCTATGGTCCTTCTGGAATGTTCCACCGCATGGGCGTTCAGGTGGTCCCGCGGCGTGTTCTTTTGCGCGTATTGTGATGCGGAATACGTGGACACCGACCAATTGCGTGCACATGTCAAGTGCCATATAAACGAACCGCTCACTAATCGTGTGTTCTCCAAAATTGAAGAGAACAGCATGCTTAAAATTGATGTCACAGAACTCGCCTGTAAATTATGCAACTCGTTCCTAGATAGCATAGAATCACTTAAAGCCCATTTAATCTCGTGTCACAGAAAAGCTTTCCAAGCAGGATACAACGACGGTGTCCTACCATTTATAATTGCCAACGACAGGGTCACATGTCAATTCTGCCTCGCCCACTTCGAGTCATTCCCCAAAGCGAACCAGCACATGAATACGCATTATCAAAACTACATTTGCGATCAGTGCGGCAAAGGTTTCTCATCCATACCTAGGTTTAGAAAGCATGTTCAGTCACACGAAGTAGGTAGGTTTCATTGCGGTGATTGCGATGCGGTGTTCAGAACGAGAGTTGAAAGGATGTGCCATAAGCTAAAGATTCACAAACAAGGCGTCAGGTATGCTTGTCCGCGGTGTTCGGAAACATTTACTAGTTATTATTTCCGAATCAAACACTTGGTAGATCAACATGGTCAGAAAAAGATAGATTACGTATGTTCAACTTGCGGTAAGGTCTTTGAAACGGGTTCGAAGAGGGCAGCTCACATTCGTCTGACTCATTCTAATTTGGATAAGAAACACGTATGCCAGGAATGTATGTCCGCTTTCATTACAAAATCGAAGCTACGGAGGCACTTGCTGACTCACATGAAGAAGGAATGAAGAGGGAATTTGAGGGAAACTGTTTAGTCCATTATTTGTGATATTATGAACTTCTTGCTTTAAAGGAATCAACGTCGTCGGTGAAATCCAGTTTTAAATACTTCAATGCATATATTATTCTCCATAAAAATTCTAAATGATTGTAATTCAGAGATGTTCCATCCAAAAGTATATCTTGAACTCGAGCTGATTCGATAATTATTGCTGGAGTTTAAGAAGTGTTCGAGAACGCAAAGAAAAATGACATAAGAATTGCCAAAAGGGAAAAAGATTAATAGGAAACAAAATGTGTCAACTGAAATGAAATGGTGCTTAGGTTAGGTTAGAACTGCGAACAACACGCCAAAACAAAAAAAATGTTGAAATATTACAACAGTTTTGTCTAGTTAGATCTAGTTTTGAGAACTATATTCGATTTGAACATTACTTAATTCTAGTATCAACAAAGGCATTCACTCAAAACTAGTTCTAATTAGAAAAACTAGTTTTAACTTTATACTATAAATACCTCGAAAGAGCCTCCAAACGACCTGTTGGAATTCTCTTTAAGCCAGTATTTTCATGCTACAACAATTCGCGTACTTGACATCTTCTGACTGGTGTTGGTCCAGTTTAATGCTACAGTCAGTCCTCTGACTTCTTCCACTCTGCCTAGTCTTGTTGGGGATGTACCAACTTTGTCGGTTCCCAATATTAAAATAGCGCCATTTGGTGTGCCCGCGGGATCAACCACCATGCAATATTTTATTTATTTAACTTTATTGCATAAAATGTACAATTGGCGGACTTAATGCCAGATGGCATTATCTCACAGTCAACCATTACACAAAACAGAAAAAAAATTAAAAAAAAAATATATATATATATATATATAGTGGTGCAGACAATATATATACAAAATGGATAAACGTTACATACATATTTGTATAAATAAACGCAATAAATGCATATGATTTAAAAATATATATATATATAAAATAACGTACATCAGAAATAGGGTTATAAAGTTAGAGAAGCAGCATCAGTAGATAAAGTACGGAGACAGCGTTTCAGGATAAATTTGTTTGGGGATTGCTTAATATTCAACGGAAGCTCATATAAGAGTGGTATATTGCTGTCACTGAAAAAAAATTTTTGTTAAAAAAATAGGAGTGATGAGAAGGAGTTAGGAGCGAGAGAGTATAGTAATATGTCTATGGCACTTCATTATTAGACGTCCTCTATCTGGCGTTAAGCTCCTCCATAAGCCTTCCCAAGAAAGAGAAATTATTGCTTAAAATTGCCGCGCTAGGAATGCTGCTGCCCAACCCCGCCCTGTGCCCTGATTCAGGGCAGGCACTATCTACTGCCGGTAGCCGACGGCTTTAAAGAACTTATTACCGAAGTACTCTGGATGGCTTACGGTGACCAAACCACGTAATCGAATTCCTTGTAATTTACTCGATAAACAGCAGAGGGCACACAATTATATTACTTAAATACATATTTTTAACACCCAGCCACAGAACACACACAAATATCGTCATATAAATATTTGTTCTGGATGAGGATCAAATCCACGACCTTTGGCGCATAAACATAGGAGCACTACCATCTGTGCCATCAATCCCGTCAAATGCTAAGAGAGCTCAAAAATCAATTTTAAAAACTTGGTGACATTTACTCTCCTCGATGACGAGCAGAGTAAATGTCACCAAGTTTTTATATCATTGTAAGTCCACTGCTAGACAAAGGCTTTAACAAATGGGAATTTTGCCCATGATTTCCACGCTGGGCAAGCGTGCTGACAATCGCAGAGCACAGCTTTAACGAGGGGGATGCTGCTGCCCATTTTCACCCTGTGCATTTGAGCTACGCTGTTTCCTATAGATGTATCACCATCTGGTACAGAGGGAGGTACTATTGTACTCTGCCGGTACCACACTGGTTACTCTACTGGTTTGTGTGAAATTTAATGGCTCATAGAATATTGTAGTTATTTCGATGTATATTTTGAGACTAGCCGTGCCTCTTTACCTTAACTTACATAAACTTTTAATGTCATGTTTATTTATATCGAATCAATGGCTTGAAAAATGGGTTTCAAGTTTCGATACTTCCATACAACGTTTCATCCCCCCTTTCGACCCCACACAACCCTTTTTTCGAATTAAAAAATAACCTATGTCCTTTCTCAGGGTCTAAAGATTGTCTGTGTCAAATTTCATTAAAATCGGTTTAGAGGTTTAAGCGGGAAAGCGTAACAGACAGACAGAGTTACTTTCGCATTTATAAAATATTAGTAGGGATTAGATCCTTATATTCTCTATGACTCGTATATTCTTTCTTCCTTCTAGTTGATTGCACCGTTGATCTGTATACGAATGCTTTGCATGGAAACGGTCAAAGCACCGATCAAATTCTGTTTACAATTTACAGAGACTCGACTCGTTGTAACTATATATTTGTTTACCTTTTGTTTTATTTTCTGTGAATTACATTATACATTCGAAACTATTAGAACTTGACTATTTATTCTCTTAACCTGACACTATCGATCTGCAAGCAATTTATTTCCGTAACTGTTTAACAAATATCAGGAAGCGGAACAGTAACAACGCTACAGAATGATTTTTCTCTTTTTTTTTATAGAGGCCAACGACCACAATCTAAAATGGAAACCTCGGCGCAAGTATAACGATCACAGGGACAATGCGGCGGTAATCATACAGTTTTCCAACGCATGTCCCTTTAGATGGAAGCGGGGTGCGTTTACATGCGCCTTCTGTCCCATCACCTTCCCCGACCTCTCATCTATTAAGGAACATGTCGCCGATCATCCCAATAGAATAGAAGCTTTGCGGTACACACGACCTGTCGACTATGTCAAAATTGACGTCACGAATCTTAGGTGCGAGCTGTGTCTAGAGAGCATGAAAGATGTAGGCACACTCAAAGAGCACCTGCACAAAACACACGATAAGCAGATGAACGAGAAGTTCGACTTGGGTGTGACGCCATTCCTGACAGATGGTAAAGACTTCTGCTGTACACATTGCGATGAGAGATTTAAATTGTTCTCCAATCTGAACACACATATAAATGAGCATTATCCTAACAATATATGCTTTGAGTGCGGCAAATCGTTTTCTGCCGCTCACAGGCTTAAAGCGCACCTGATCATCCATGAACATAGCGGCGAGCATAAATGTTCTAAATGCGACGAGGTTTTTACTACGCGCGTGTTGAGGAATAGTCACCTCGTGCTAGTTCACGGCCCTGAGCGCAGGTACAGATGCCCGTACTGCAGTGATTTGTTTAAACGTTACTGCGAACGAGTGAAGCACCTCAAAGAAGTCCACGGAAGAAAAATCGAGTACCCGTGCCATTTGTGTTCCGCCGTGTTCGCTATGTGCAACCAGAGAACCAAACATATCCAGCAAGTTCACATCAGGGTGAAAGAGTTCTATTGCCGTCTGTGCCCGTACCAATTCTGTACTGCCTCCCAACTGAGGAACCACATGGTTAAGCACGTAGGAGAACGCAATTACGTCTGCGAGATCTGCCAAAAAGCGTACCCTAGAGTGAAGACGTTAAGAGAACATATGCGTATACATAACAACGATAAAAGATTCGTCTGCGAGTACTGCAATTATGCGTTCGTGCAGAAATGCAGCATGAAAAGTCACATCAGAGCTCATCACCCGAATGTCGATCCGCTCAAAATGGAGGAGAGTTCTTCTAATATACTTTGAAAATATTATTATAACCTTCTAACCCATTAACCGATAAATGTTAACACGACAACTTTCTCGTATCTAATACCTATTTAATACTCGTATAATAACCAAGATGTAATAGAATAGTCTCTAAGCAATCCTGGTGAATGAAGATCCTTTATCGGCTGTTTTTCTATTTTTAGGAAGAAAATCACCAGAAATAGTTGACGAAGGCGGAGAGATAGCCGCGGTGAAGTTTGAGCTTGACGATATAAAACCGGCGCCGCACATATCTTCGAGCCGAGATATAGGCGACGAGAAAAGAATGCTTTATAGAAATAACATTAGTACAATTATTGAATCTTGCACAGCGTATCCGTTTAAGTATAGAAAAGGAACATACTTATGTTTCTATTGTAAGAGCACGTTCCTCGAGCCGGAGAAACTTAGAGAACACAACAAACTGCAGCACTCCAACGTTCAGGTGACGGTGAAGCCGAGGAAGTATGAGCCGTTGAAGATGGACTTCACGTCGATATCGTGCAAGATATGTCACTGTGATATACCCGATTACAATACGCTGAAGCTCCATTTGAAGGTGGAACACAGTAAAAACATTGATTTGAAGTATGGCGAATGCGTGCTGCCTTACAAGCTGAATAAAGACGAATACTGCTGTCAGACGTGCGGAAAGCGGTATGAAATGTTCCTAAGTCTCCACAAACACATGAATGTTCATTACGGCCATTATATTTGCGAGAATTGCGGAAAGAACTTCGTCACTCTCCAACGGATGGTGAACCATGCACGGACGCACGAACGCGGCAATTTCCCCTGCAGACAATGCAAAGAGTCGTTCCCGTCATACACCGCTATGTACGCCCACGTAGCTAAAGTGCATCGGTCAAACAAGAGATACAAATGCCCTGTGTGTGATGAGAAGTTCGCGTCTTACAAGCACAGGGTCAAGCATCTGAGTAGTGTGCATGGGGAGAAGACAGCTGTCTTCCCCTGCGCTCTCTGCCCGAAGGTATTCGACCTCTGCAGCCGCAGGACTTCCCACATAAAGTTCCAGCATCTCCAGGAGCGCAATCACGTGTGCCACGAGTGCGGGATGAAGTTCTTCTCTAAATACGAGCTGCAAGAACATTCGGTGAAGCATAACGGTGAAAGAATATATCAGTGTGATGTCTGCAAGAAGTCATACGCTCGGTTGAAGACCTTGCGAGAGCATATGAGGATCCACAACGACGACAGGCGTTTTGTGTGTTTTGTTTGTGGTCAAGCGTTCATACAGAACTGTAGTTTAAAACAGCATATGCGTGTGCACCATCCAACGCATATAAAAAATGATATCCGTTGCTGATATCTTTAATGATATACATACCTATAGCTTAATATAGTTATAATGTCTCTTTGTCTTAGTGAAATATATCTTTTTATCGTCAAATACCAATGTCATTTTGAAATAATCGTAATTTTCAATAGATAATATACAACTAGAAATTATTGACGACTTTTATTTGTTTTAGCTATCTGCGATGTTTAAATTTTACTTAATTAAGAACGGTTGTAATATTATAAACATAATACCAATCATTGGAACTCCACTAGATGTCTAGACATAGAACTCCACAAGAAAGGAGGTCTTTGCCTATAATTGCCGCGCTGGGCAAGCGTCTTGGCAATCGCAGACGGCCACTGTTTCGGATGGATATACCGCCATCTGCGGGTACTTTAGTCGCCTCTTACGACACCTGGTGCAGTAGTAGGTACTATACATATATATACTAATTTATTCTGCCGGTTCCTTACAGTTGCAAAATACCTATCTTTATATTATGACGAAAAAGTTATTTTATATTAGTAGGTATTTGTTAGTCTTTAACGCCGAAGTGGATGATAATAATTAATAAATAAATTCGTATAACATCTCATATATTGACTCCAAGATAAGTCGCTTGAAGCGATTGTGTTACGGACATTAGAAAACAGGAATCACAATGAGATAGACGTCTTTACATAAGAAAGATCAAGATACAAAAATCGTCTGCATTGATACCTATTTCTACCGCCAAATAGCAGTGTTCGCATTGGTGTGTTCCGATTTGAAGAGTGGATCTAGACTATCTGTGTACTAAATTTCATTTAAATCTGTTTACTAGTTTAGGCGTGATAGTGTGATAGACAGGCAGAGTGATAGTAGTTCAACGAGCTATAAAGAGGGCAATGCTCGGAGTTTCTTTGCGCGATTGAATCAGGAATGAGGAGATTCGTAACAGAACCAAAGTTACCGACATTGCTCGGCGGATTAGTAAGTTGAAGTGGCAGTGGGCAGGGCATTTGGTACGCAGAACCGATGACCGATGGAGTCGAAAGATTCTGGAATGGAGACGATGAACCGGCAAGCGCAATGTAGGGCGTCCTCCCGCAAGATGGACTGACGATCTGACTAAAACCATAGGACATAGGCCGCATACAACCGGTCCTATTGGGGATTACGTGGGGAGGCCTATGTCCAGCAGTGGACGTCTTATGGCTGATATGATGACGATGATGATATTATATATATATATATATATATATATATGTTATTATATGTTTGTTTAATACGATTTAACTCAAAATCTACTAAACCAATTTTAATAATTCTTTCACCATCAGAATTAAACTGTTAAAACTAAAATTGAATGAGACAAGATTATATTACTTTGCATCGGTAACGAATACACACAAAAACTACTGGACTGATTAAAAAATATAGTTTACTAATAGAAAACATTATATATATACATATATAATATAAATAATAATTTAAGATTGAGGGTAGGGCACTTGGTTCGCAAAACCGATGGCCGATGAAGTCGTAAGGTTCTGGAATGGAGACCACGAATCGATGAGCGCGACATAGGGCGTCCATCCGCAAGATGGACAGACGATCTGACTAAAACCACAGGATCGCGCTGGACTCGGGCTGCATACAACCGGTCCTGTTGGACATTACTTGAGGAGGCCTCTATGTCCAGCAGTGGACGTCTTATGCCTGATATGATGATGATGATGTATACAAGGATAAACAATATTATGTCTCATATTCTCACGAGAAAGGGAACTACGCGTCTTCTACTTATCTATCTATATGTAAAAAAGATGAAAAAAAAAATCTTACCCACAACATCTCGTATATTGACGTGACTCCGTGGTAAGTAGCTTAAAGCACTTGTGTTACGGACGCCAGACAATAGAGGAATCACAAATATACTACTTCGATACTTATATTTAACACCCAGGCACAGAAAAAACATAAATATAAATATTTGCTCTGGTGGGAATCGAACCCTTGGTGCACAAGATAGGATCACTACCATCTGCGCCAGCGGGCCCGTCAAAGAAACTGACTGACTGACTGGGTGACTGACTGCCATTTCAAGGCTGGGCTTAAAGTATAAGGGTTAGAAACTTGAAATTCTGCACAGGTGTTTTTTATATCTATTTGAGAAAGGATTTTTGTAAATTTACCCGCTAAGGGTCGTTCAAAGTTAGTGTAAAACTTTGGTGTTTTAAAGTTATTCCAATGAAATGCAGTATGAAGGTTCGTATAAACTTATATCTATACATATAAAGGATGATGACTGACTGACCGACATAACGCAGGGCCAGTTACCGAGAAAGGTTATAGGCTATATAACATCACGCTAGGATTAATAACAGCGGAGATCAAATGATAATAGGTTTCTTCCTCAACAGAACGCGTGTACATCTTACTTGAACATAGTAATGTAATGTAATGTAGGAAGTCTACTGCTGGGCCTCAAGAACGTTGGTTTTATAACCAAAATAGCTGGGCAGGCGTGTTGGTAATCACAAAGCGTTACTTCGCGACGTGGATGTTGCTTTTCAATCTGCATTGGTACCTCACTCTCTCCTATTTCTACCAAACAGCAGTGCTCGCGTGTACCGATTTGAATGTGATGAATGCCACATAACATTTTCAAGTCATAAGGTGATAATTCGAGCGTCTATAGGCTGAGGTGACTGTTATTATTACGTGGACTGTGTGTTTGTTTCTGTGTTCTTTCTCTTTCTTAAGTTCTAACACCGCGTATGTCAAAGTTGGCAACTTAATAGTTAAGCCCAATGATAACACGATATTATATTTCTAACGGTGCAGTAAACGTTTTATACCGTGTATTGTTTAAACGAAATCTATTTTGCACCAACTAAATGCACAAGCAATTAGTTTTGAAATGATTTTATGAAACGTGAGCAATGTTTTCCCAATTGTTACAAAGTTTCAACATTTTAACTTACGCGGTGTACTTATACGACGATATGCAAGATAATAATTCGAGAATGTAAGACATAAATTTTTGTTTTAGTTGTGATTTTCATTATTAATATTTGCTATTTTGTGCTATACTCGTATTATTTTATCATATCATCCGTTGGATGTCCACTGTTGGTGGTAGATCTCCTGAAGAAAGGGGGAATTTGACGCATGATTGCCGCAGTGGCATAAGTAGCTCTCTTTCGCGACGGAGATACTGCTGCCCATCCCCACACTGTGCATTTAAGTTACACACGGGTATACTGCCATCTGTCGATTCGGGTAGTATAGTCATCTCTTACGACACCTGGTACAAGGGGAGGTACTACTCTACTCTGCCGGTACCTCACGGCTCGTATCATTTATGGCGGTGCATCTAAAATAATTTAGGAATAAATGGAAGGATAGCAGTTTTAAAATAAATGATTTACTTTCCCTTAATACCTTTTGTAACTCAACCATATCTCGACTTGTGTTTATTATCTTAAACAGTTATTACTTCATTTGGATAATATATGTCAGGTTTACAGATATCTTGGTTGAGTTATACGATGAAATGCATCAACCATTTCCATCCAAACAAGTACAAAACAGGCGGTTGCAAACTGAACCAACCAATTTTTAGGTATCGCAAGGTCTCGCTAACCATAAGCTCGCTCACCATGATTCATATCTCATTTTAGGTGACGATATCAGATCGGACGAGGCTCCAAACGGAATATCAATAGACGAATTGATTAAGACGGAGTGTCTTCCGGAGACAAAGCTGAATTACGAGCACGAAGAACAAACTAGAAAAGAACGCGTAGCGGTGCTACTGAAAAAATCTAAGATATGCCCGTTCAGATGGATGAAGAATTATTACCTATGTTTCTACTGCAGAAAACAGTTTGTAGATCCAGTACATCTGAGAGAGCACAATGAATCGGTACACCGTTATATGTCGGACGCTGACATCTATACAGCCCTGATGAAACACAAGAAATCGGATCTAGTGAAAGTTGATGTCACTGATATCAGCTGCAATCTCTGCGACGATGTCATAACAGATTTGGAAGCACTGAAACGCCATCTGGCGATTAAACACGGCGAAGAAACTAAACTGAGCGTCGGTTTACTTCCATTCATTCTGTCGAAGCCCGACTTCAAATGCGCTGTTTGCGGTGATATATACAAGGAGTTCAAATTGCTCAACCAACACATAAATGTTCACTATCAAAATTATATATGCGAGGAATGCGGTGCTGCTTTTGTGACGCCTGATAGATTAAGGACACATTCTCGTTCGCATCTCAACGAATGTTTTCCGTGCAAAGACTGCGGGAAGGTATTCAAGTCTAGAGGAATACAGAAGGAGCACTATGCTGCTGTCCACATGAGACTGAAGAGGCATAGATGTCCGCACTGCCCCGAGACATTTCACAACTACTATCAAAGGAACAAACACGTGTCCAAAGACCACGGACTGAAGATAAAGGAGTACAAATGCAATATGTGTTCAAAGGTTTTCACAGTGAGCGGTAAATTGGGCTTTCATATACGCAGCGTTCATTTGAAGGAGAAGCGATACGCGTGTGAGAACTGCGACTCGAAGTTCCATCATAAATGGGAGTTGTATGAGCACAATCTAATGCGACATAATGGAAAGCCGACAGACGAGTGTAATGTTTGTAAGAAGATGTATCCGGGAAAGAAAGCTCTTAGCATGCACCTGAAGAAGACCCATAACAAGAAGAGGTTCGCTTGCGCGTACTGTGATAAGACATTTGGCCAAAATAGTCGTGTCAAACAGCACGCGAAACGACACCATCCCGCGTCGTAAAGATATCATTATACTATGTTAATTAGGCTTGCAACGAATATATTTTATGGGCCCCCGAAACGTGTAGAAAAGGGAACGATTGGCTCTTCATTGAGGCGTGTTGGTTCCACCACCGACATGGTAATGAAATGGCAGAAGAAGCACGCGAGTAGAATAAATGCTGTTGAAATGAGAGCATTCCGAAGTGTATGGTGTGAGTTTGAGAGATTGATTAAAGAATAGTGTGATCAAAGACCGATGTGGTGTAAAAGATGATATAATAATCTTGAAGAAAGGAATATTGGACATGAAGAAGATAGCGGAAGTGAATGGAAGAGTTAGTATAGGACGACCGAGGTGAACATACCTTAACCACGAAAAGAGGTATTAAGAAGGGCCAGGTCAGAAGGACCAAGAATAAACGAGCGTGTATGAAAGGACTAATGCAAGTGAAGGAATCGAGAGAGGTATGCCGAGGTCGTAGCAACATCGTGATGACAATTTTTCATATATATTTATGTCATTCTTTTTTTATTTCGTACATATTACTTACGGCACTTTTCGTGTCATCTCTAGCTATCTCTAAGAATATTCAAGCGATTTCTTTTTAATAGTTATAGACAAAAATAGCAATATAAACTGAATTTATTTTATTTAGGATGTTCATGATATACATTACTGTCAAAATACTCAGTGAGTTAGCAATTGACGTTGCGGGGCTACTCGGGTCATCGATTAGATTCCAACTAACGAGCGTGGAATAAATACGTAGTTTTAGTTTTTTGTCGTCACACGTTGGCCGAATACTTTTGCCTAATATTCGGTGAAGAAACTTGCCGAATGTTCGGTATTCGCCCCAATATACTATTCGTTGCAAGCCAAATTTGTTTTTATAGTGCCAACAAAGATTGGGATATTTTTTTATATCCACACCCATGTATGCTGTGACAAAGATAATGGAAAATACTTTAAAAAAATAAAGTTTTGTATCTCAAACAAAGATTATCTTTTTTTTACCTGTTGAAAAATAAAAATAAATGTTTCTACGCATTGCTGGACATATTGATCGAAGGCCTTATAAAAACATCATCATTATTACAGCGATTGGAAGTCCACTTCTGGACTAAGGCCTCCCCAAGAAAAAAGGGAATATTGCCCGCACGGCATCGCAGAGTGCAGCTCTCACGATAGGGATGCTGCTACCCATCCCCACCCTGTGTTTGATCGACACTGTTTCGGGTGGATATACCGCCATCTGTCGGTTCTGGAATCTCAGTCACCTCTTACGGCACCTGGCACAAAGGGGGGTATTCTACTCTGCTGGTATCTCACGATTAAGTTAGCTCATAAAATAATTTTAAAATTATTGATAATAAAGGCGCCTGGCCAATGTGACTGCACTGGTGATGCACTCCGTCCGATTTTAAACTTTCAAATGATAGGATAGTCTTAAGCCCCGTTGTGTCTTGGGGCTCACGTGAAAATCTAGCAATGCTATTGAGAGGTTAATGAGGGCTGAGAAATAACTGGACATTTTAGGTTTCTGCGGAAATATTCCTAAGGAGCTGAATTTTTGTAAACACCTTTATTTAAGGCGTTTAATGAAGATGTGAAAATTCGATACCTATTGATATCTCGCGACCTATAGAGGTCATGACGGGCCCGATGGCGCAGATGGTAGTGATACTGTCTTGTGCACCAGGGGTGGTGGGTTCGATTCCCACCCAGAGCAAATATTTATATGATGATATTTGTGTTTGCTCTGTGTATGGGTGTAAAATATATGTATTTAAGTAGTATATTTGTGATTCCTCTGTTGTCTGGCGTCCGTAACACAAGTGCTTTAAGCGACTTACCACGGAGTCAGGTCAATGTATGAGATGTTGTGGGAATTTATTATTATTATTATTATCGAAATTGTTTGTCCTCAAATTATCAATCAAGTTGTCAATATTTAAAATGCCTAAATGACTGGACACGGTCATAAATTTAAATGTCGTAAGGTTCTGGAATGGAGACCACGAACGGGCAACCGCAGCGTAGGGCGTCCACCCGCAAGATGGACAGACGATCGGCGATCTGACCAGAATCGTAGTATCGCGCTAGACACAGACCGCATACAACCAGTCCTATTAAAGTCACTTCGGGAAGCCTATGTCCAGCAGTGGACGTCTTATAGCTGATATGATTAAGGGACCCTGTGCAGGTTTACAGAAAGAACACAAAAAAATTGAAACAATTCGTTATAACTTTATTATTTGAAAAGTTATATAAATTACGTTTAAACTGTTTTTAACAAATATTGTTGAAATTGAATTCTATTTTACTTGAAATTATTAACACAAGTCAGAAAGATATAAATACAAAAATGAATAATTTTCTGCCCACATGTCCTTTACGACCTGTACTCGTATTTTAAATAGACCCTATTAAAAATGTTCGAAAGTAATTTCAAAAACAATAAAACACGAGGTAGACCATATATATACATGTCGTCTGCATTGGTACCTCACTCTTATCTATTTCTACCGCCGAATAGCAGTGTTGGCATTGGTGTGTTCCGGTTTGAATTGCGAGCACTAGCACAACAGTGAAATTACTGGGTAATGTGACATATCTTCAGGTCACAAGGTTAGCAACATTGTTACAGCCATTGGAAGTCCACTGCTGGACATAGGCCTCCCCAAGAAAGGGGGGATTTTGCCCATAATTGCCGCGCTCGGCAAGCGTATTGGCAATCGCAGAGCGCAGCTTTCGCGACGAGGAAGCTGTTGGCGCGGCACCAACGCGGCAATTATGGGCAAAAAACCTCCTTTCTTGACCTATCCAGCAGTGGACTTTCAATAGCTGGTATGCTGCTGCTGATGATGATGTTGATGATGATGATGATAAACTTACCAATAACTGTTTTAACAATCCACCGTTATTTGAATATTAACTACTAGCACGTCATAAATCTGTGGAGATGGGTATGGTATTGATAAGTTCGCCCAACCTTTTAAGTCACAAGATTCGAAATATAGTTGAGTTTATTTCTTTTCTAGGGTTCGACAGGACAATAATATCAACGGATAAAACGCAGCGGAAACGGATCGTGCCTCTTTTCCAAGTCGAATATGACAGGAGCCTATGTAGACCGCTGGGGACACTCGCCGACTTCAGTAAACTAAAGATCAAAAATAAAGTGTCCAATTCACTTACAAAAGCATTGACGCCATCTAGGAGCCCCTCCCCTGAGACCACGGATGTGAGGTCTCCGTCACCTATCATAGAGTACGAACCGCCAGCTCCGACTGTTCTGGTCCGGCCTCCAGTGAAGAAACCACTTCCCAATCCAGATGTGAGGCAAAACGCGTTAACAATCTTTGAATACTCCACCGTATACCCGTTTGTCTATGGGAACAACAAGTTCAAATGCTTCGTCTGCGCGCAGCCATTCTTAGATCTGATGATGTTGAGGTTGCACATGGCGGAGCACACGTTTGCTCCCCTGAAACGATTAGTCAATAACAGGAGAGAAAACATCCTGAAAGTGGACGTTTTCAACGTCACATGCAAGATTTGCCTTATGAAACAGAAAGGGTTGCAAGATCTGAAACACCATCTCAAAAATGACCACGACAAGTCAATAGATCCTGAGCTTAAGGATAATATAATTCCTTTCATGTTAGATGCGAATCCCGGTGGTTACAAATGTGTGATATGCGAGGAGACTTTCATAAAAATACGAATTCTGGTGATACATATGAGTGTTCATTTTAACAATTACAGCTGCGAGATTTGCGGCTCAGGATTTATGACGCTCCGTCTGTTGAAGAAACATCTGGAAGTGCACGAAAATGGGAACTTTCCGTGTGACAGGTGCGAGAAGGTCTTCAACACCGCTTACAAAAGGACACTGCATATTCGAGGAGTACATATGAAGCAGCTCCCGCGGCGATGCCCGATGTGTCCAGAACGCTTCAACTCCAATTACAAGAGGACCATACACCTCCAAGACGTGCACAATCAGTCGACTCGCGTGCACAAGTGCGAAACGTGCGGGCGTGGCTTCAATTTGAAGTATCACCTCGTATGTCACACCCGCTCTGTCCACTTGCAAGAGAGGAACCAGCAGTGTGACATTTGCCACCAAAGGTTCTGCAACAAGGAGACATTGAAGAGGCACATGGTGATACACACAGGCGAGAAGAATTACAAATGTGAATTCTGTGGCATGGCGTTCCTGAGGCGGAAGAATCTGAAGGACCATTTGAGGCTGCACGAGATTGGATGATTGAAGATCCTAGATTTTGGGGGTCTATTTTGAAACAAGTTAACTTGTTCGCTTGTAGCCCTGGAATCTGTATGGGATGATGATATTTTTGTACTGATCAATCGTAGCTGACTACGAACATGATTATATTGACACATGTTTTTTCGCATACTTGTTGTACATATTTATTGGCCAATTTCTTGATATGATTGTTTCTATAGAAGTCGTTATATGTACATCCATTATGTCAAAATCAATAGAGAAGTTTAGGAAATTATTTTACAACTTAAGCATACGTAATACAAACAACACTAAAGTCGTAACAACCGATAATTATTGATACTAAATAAAATGGAATAAGAAATCATTTATTCTTCGTTTTATTATTCAAATGTTTTAAAAATTATCATTTACCTAAGACTTCCTCCGATCTGCATTGAGCAAATAATTAAACATCTGAATGGAATGTCTATTCTTTTCTAGGGATCATCCAACCGAGCAATTCGTCTATAACAATCAAAGATGAAGACGGCAATAATATCAAGCTAACAGTTTTAAAAACGCCAATATCACTCGACAATCTTCAGTGGGAAATTGAAGAACAGGATCCGAAACATGCTCCGAAAACTAAACATAAGTTGAATGATAAGAAATCTAGTGAGGCAGCTATTGCATTGAACGAAAACTTTACTAATGTATCTCTCCTTGAAGAACCACTAGATTTAAACGAATGGGATAAACAGACCACTGAGCAGGTCACTTATAATGTCAAAACTGTATCTGGTACTTACACTAAAAGGCAAACGAGAAAAAGTATAGCAGAAACTTTAGCATGGAAGACAAATGCGTTGAGCATATTCGAATATTCTCACGTCTACCCTTTCATTCATTCAGGTAATAAATTTAAATGTCTTGTGTGCTCGAAATTGTTTCTAGACGCCAACATCCTAAAGGTTCATATGAATACCGAACACAATACCACAGAACTGAAGATGGAGGTAAATAACAGAATTAGAGATACGAGTTTGAAGGTCGACGTCAAGAATTGCCAATGCAAAATATGTTTAGACGTGCTTCCTGATCTGGAGTCGTTGAAATCACATTTGAAAGGGCACGGCAAAGACATAGATTTAGATATAAAGGACAATCTTATACCTTTTAAACTCGGCGACGATACATTCCAATGCCAAATCTGCGGAGAACAATTCTTAAGACTGAGACTTCTGATCATACATATGAGTAAACACTTTAACAATTTCAGCTGCGAACTATGCGGTTCCGTTTTTATATCACTCAATCTTTTGAAGAGGCACTTGCAGATACATGAGTCCGGTAGCTTCCCGTGTGAGAAATGCGACAAGGTCTTCAGCAACTCGGCTAAGAGAACAATACATATGCGTGGGGTGCATTTAAAACAGATGCCGAGACGGTGTCCAATATGTCCCGAGAGGTTTAACTCGAATTACCAAAGGACGAAACATTTGCGGGTGGCTCACAACCAAACTACCGGGTTATACCGATGTGAAACTTGTGGGAGGGAGTATGATTTGAAATATCACCTGCTTGTTCATATAAGGTCGGTGCATTTGCAAGAGCGGAATCAAGAATGTCCGGTTTGTCATTCAAGATTCTTCTCTAAATACGGACTGTCTAGACATATGGTTATCCACACGGGCGAGAAGAATTACAAGTGCAGCGTATGTGGGAAGGCGTATGCTAGACGGAAGAACTTGAAGGAACATTACAGAGTTCACGAAGATGGTCAGACTTGCTCCATTTGTGGGCAGCAGTATCCGGACCAATCTGCTTTAGTTGCTCATGTTAATGTCACGCATAATGGAATGTTGTGAATGCTGAATTAGATT
Organism: Heortia vitessoides; assembly: GCA_020976665.1. Taxonomy (NCBI): domain Eukaryota; kingdom Metazoa; phylum Arthropoda; class Insecta; order Lepidoptera; family Crambidae; genus Heortia; species Heortia vitessoides. The sequence goes on along the minus strand of JACJUM010003272.1, from coordinate 5,752,220 downwards.
GAAGGTATACTTTCAGGTTTCACTGCTTACAGTAACTTTATACTCTATCATTGCACATCAGGTTTCCGGCAGAGAATTGTACTTCCGCCAGTAGCAGGTGTCGTAGAAGGCAACTGAGTTCTTGAGCTGACAGATGGAGAAAAGCTATGGCAGAAAATTTAGCATGGAAGACAAATACGTTGACCATATTAGAATATTCTCACGTCTAGGGTAGTCTAGTTAATTCATTCAGGTAATAAAAACAAATGTCTTGTGTGCTCGAAAATGTTACTAGTCGGTAACATCCTAAAGGCTCATATGAATACGGAACATAGAGATAAATAACCGCGCAGTACCGGCAGAGTAGAATAGTACCTCCCCTTGTACCAGGTGTCGTAAGAAGCGACTAAGGTCTCAGAACCGACAAATGGCGGTATATCCATCCAAAACAGTGCAGCTCAAATGCACAAGGTGGGGATGGGCAGCAGCATCCCCGTCGCGCTCTGCGGTTGCCAACGCGCTTGCCCAGCGCGGCAATTGCGCAATTATAGGCAAAATTCCCCCTTTCTTGGGGAGACTCGTGTCCAGCAGTGGACTGTCAATGGCTGATATGATGATGATGATGATGAAATAACAGAACCAAGGACACAAGTTTGAAGGTTGACGTTTTGAAACCGAATCAAATTAGCTAAATGCGCAGTACGCAGATAGGCAGTAGCATCATCGTCATGAAGATATGCTTTGCGGTTGCCACCAAGCTTGGCAACCTTGGCAATTAAGGGGCACTTTCTTCCTTGGGGAGACAAGATATAGGTAGACGTCCAACGTCTGAGATGATGAGGTTACGCAACTTGATGGGTCACGTTGTTGTGTGTTGTATATTTGTCCAAATTTATTGTTACTATTCTTGGGGAGGACTATGTCCAGCAGTGGACTTCTTATGGCTGATATGATGATGATGATTGTTACTATTTATTAGGTTAGGTTAGGTCTCGTTTGCAGGTTTCAGTATTCATAATACAATACGAGTATACATAATGGATAAGTTGGTATAGGACGACCTAGGCATACTTTAGCTAAGGCAGAAGTACCTAGAATAAACGAGCATGTATAAAAAGACTAATGCTAGTAAAGGCTCCTTTATAGGTGAGAGGTATGCTGAAATCATAGCAAGTGGAGATCGATAGTCTACCGATCCCGGTAGGATATAATCCTCATGTATGTATGGATAGACATAGTACTGCTAGGAAATAAAGATATATGACTCAGTATCGTTTGCACGAATAATGTAGCTACAGTGTGCACTGGACGCGAGTAAAGAATTAAGGCAAAGCTTTTATTTTCCCAGGGTTACCAGAACTGCGACACGGGCCTAGAACAAGCATATGGCAAATGACCATATCAGAGAGACAAAACGCAGCGACGTTTCTAGAATGCACCACAGTCAAGCCGTTTTATTATCAACAGGCCAATTTCAAATGCTTCTATTGCAACGAAGTGTTCCCAGAGATACAGTCGGTTTTACAACACACAGCCTTCCATACCACGTTGGATAGATCTAGCTTGCTCAAACAGCATCTTAGGAAAGGGAAACGCGTCATAAAAGTGGATATTTCCGGTTTAAAGTGCAAGATTTGCGAACAGAAATTCTCGGATCTGGACGATATGAGAACGCATTTGATCATGGCTCACAGGAAGGAGTTTAATTCTGCTGGCAATGGACTTATGGCTTATGATCTGAGCACTGTTAATGGCCTTCTCTCTTGTCACAAATGTTTGAAGACATTCAATTCGTTCTTCTTGTTAAACAGACATATGAACGTACATTTCAGCGTGGTATGCGAAACTTGCGGTCTAGGATTCATGTCGCATCAACGCTTGATCAACCATAGAATAGTCCACCAGAACGGAGTACACAAATGCGAGAAATGTCAGGAAGTGTTCCCAACAAAATTGAAATTACGCTACCACATATTCAAAAGGCACGAAGTGACCAACGCCAAGAAAGTGAAGCCGTTGAAATGCCCGCACTGTTTGGAGAGGTTTTCGGAACATTACAGGAAAATGACGCACCTAAGGGAGGCGCACGGCATCACATTCACGTTTGAGTGTCAGGTGTGCAAGTCGGTGTTCCCGACACGCAGGGCGCTGACCGAGCACACGACCAAGTCGCACACGCAGAAAATCCAGTGCAAAGTATGCGGCAAATGTTTCGGCACGAAGTCCTTGCTGAAGATGCATTCGAGGGGTCATACGGGCGAAAGAAATTTCTTCTGCAATATATGCGAGAAGGCGTATATGCACGAGAGAACGCTTCGTCAGCACATGCGGGTTCACGGACCCATATGGAAGTTCACATGTCCTGAATGTGGAATTGGTTTCCCGAATCGCAATGATTTTAATAAACACATGAAGCAGTGGCATCCGCAGTGGCAATTGAAAACTATAGTCAAAAACTTTGGGAGTGATCTCACACCTTAAGCCACGCCTAATTTTAACAATTGTCTTTGTACTTTTTAGGATATAGTTACCATGATACAAGTGTTCAGATATTCCGGAGATAAACCATTGATCAGTATTAAAACTTCGCCTATTTATTTTTAACTGTACGGAATCCGCTTCACCTCTTTATCTATCAGACAGTCGAACCAATCGAACGCCCTCGATCATTTGATAGATTTATCTAGTAGATAGTTTATAGATTGTATATTAGGTTCTTTATCAGCATGTAGAGGAAAAGATCTTTGATGAAATCGTTACCATTTATTTTTATTCTATTGATAATTAAGACACTTAAAGGCAAAATAAATTAATTAATATTAATCATATCATTATTCTAGAAGAGAAATATCAAGATTGAATCCAATAGACTGGTTGACATTTATAAGTTAGTAGAACTGAACGCGACTTCGTCCGCGTGGAATAGTGACTTTAGGGAGATATTGGCGTTCTTTGATAAATTTAATAAAATAATTTTTCAAATCGAACCAGCGTTTCCTGAGAATAGCGCGTGCAAACAAACTAATTCTTCAACTTTATAATATTAATATAGATTTGTATGCCGTTGCGATTCTTCTTAGGACCAACCGTCACTCTCCGATGGATTGCATTCTGTAACAGCTTTTGGTATGTGATATAGTAAAAGGCAGTAGAAGACTGAATTTGGTCCTAATAAGAAGGAAGACACTCACTAAAAATGAACATTTTGTCTTCCCAGGACCGCAGGAAGAAGTGGCCAAACGGAGACCCGCCACGTTGACCAGCATATGGGAGATGACACTATCTGAACGGCAGAACGCGGCTATCATTCTAGAATGCACCACAGTCAGACCATTTGTGTACTGCAGATATTTTTTTAAATGCTTCTTTTGTCACGAGCATTATTCCGAGATTCAGGCAGTCCTGCAACATAGCCTAGGCCACGAAATACCAGATTACAAAACGATTCTTAAAGACCTCCTGCCCAAAGGGAAGAGAACAGTCAAAGTGGATATATCGGATCTTTCGTGCAGGTTGTGCGAGCAGAAATTCGAAGATCTGAACGATATTCGGGCACACTTGTCTAATGCACACCAGAAAACGTTTACAGAATCGGGAAACGGGATTGTAGCTTACAATTTGACAAGCCGTAACGGTCAATTCTCATGTCATATATGTTGCAAAACATTTCAAACGTTCATACTATTGAATCGGCACATGAATGTCCACTTCAGCAATGCTGTGTGCGAAACATGCGGCGCCGGCTTTATGACGCACCAGCGCTTGATCCAGCATAAAGAGATACACTTACCTGGAGGGTACCCTTGTAACCGCTGCAATAAAACCTACACAACCAATTCTAATCTAAAATACCACATAGAAAAAGCACACGAAGGTGCCACGAAAATGAGAATGCTTAGATGTGCACATTGCCCTGAAAGGTTTTCAGAACACTTCAGAAAACTGAAGCATTTGAAAGAGGCGCACGGCATCACGTTCACATTCGAATGCGAGATCTGTAAATCGATATTCCCGACTCGCAGAGCGTTAACAATGCACACCAACAAATTCCACACGCAAAAGACACAATGCGATATATGCAAGAAGAGTTTCAGTTGCATAACCACTATGAAGAAGCACATGGTATCGCATACTGGGGAGAGAAATTTTGTATGCACCCTATGCCAGAAAGCGTATAGACATCAGAAGACATTGAAAAGGCACATGAGAACGCACGCCAACGGGGAGGAATATATCAGGTTCTCGTGTCCCGAATGCGGGAACGGGTTCTCCAACAGGAACGTTTACAACAAACATCTGAAAGATTGGCATCCCCGCTGCTATTTCAATTTCGCCTTTAATGCAGACGTCTGAATGTAGCTTATAGATTTGTAATTTCTATAACTAGTGATTATTAATGATAAATAAATTTGAGACTGACTTAGTATACTAATTTATTTCGTAGTTTACAATCGTTGTCCTCTTCTGGAGATATATCTTTCGATAAGCGTACGCCAGAGCATTAGCAAATGTCAGAACATATATGTATAAATTAGCGCGAATCGGCGCGTGTTCCGACGCGTATATATATATATATATATATATATATTATTATATATATATATTTATAATACCCCTTTATAATACCCCTTTTCAATCCCTTACAACCCTTTTATCGAATTATAGAACCCTTATTTCGAATAAAAAAATAGCCTATGTCCTTTCTCAGAGTCTAAACATTGTCTGTACCAAATTTAAAATTTTAGGTATGGCAGAGGAAGTACGCGAGTGGAATAAATGTTGTTGGAATGAGAGCACTTCAAAGTATGAAGGGTGTGAGTTGAGTGATATATTAAATATTAGTGTTATTAGAGATCGATCTGATGTAAAAGATGATGTTATGGCAACAATAGACAAAGGAATGTTGAGATGATTCGGACATGTAAAAAGGATGGATGAAAATAGAACGACTGCACAAATATATAGAGCGGAACTGAATGGAAGAGTTGGTATAGGACGACCTAGGCGAACATATAACCAGGCAGAAGAACTGGTATTTAGGAAGGGCTAGGTCAGAAGTACCAAGAATAAACGAACATGTATGAAAGGACTAATGCGAGTAAGGAAAGCGAGAGAAGTATACCAAGATCGTAAGAAGTGGAGATCCATGGTCTCTGCGTACCTAGGGACACAGGCGTGATGTATGTATAAATATATAACACATTGCGGTCGCATCTAGCTGAATGTAGCCCCGAAGCCCAATATGATTGTAAAGCAATTAAAGAAGTGACCAATTGATATTATTCTTTCTTTAGTATAATCCAACTGAATATCCTTCTTTCGCAGACGAAAAATTAACACCAGAAACGAGTATTTGGCAACTAACCGTTTCTGAACGGAAAAACGCGGCGGCTTTCGTTCATCACACGACAGTTCGCCCGTTCATTTTCATGGGATCTAGTTTCAAGTGCTTCTTCTGCCTGGAATACCATTCAGAAGTAAGCGAACTGCTTAAACACACCGCAACTCACGGCAGGGAAAATATGGACGACATATTAGCTAAATATGTTCCGAAAGGAAAGAGGACCCTGCAAGTTGACATATCAGACCTCAAATGCAGATCTTGCGGTGAGAAATACTCAGATCTGTTGGAAATCAGGACCCATTTGGAGGGAGAGCACTCTGTGAAGTTTTCTGGTAAAGGGAATGGTATGACGGAATACAGCATGGAGACGAGAAACGGCATGTTCTTGTGCCACATATGCGATAGGGAATTCCATAATTTCAGATTGCTCAACTCTCATATGAATGACCATACTGTCAAAGTGGTGTGTGAGACTTGCGGCGCGGGATTCCTTAATCAGCACATGCTAATGAACCATAAAGAAACACACCTAAATAACAGTTTCAATTGTAAAGACTGCGACAAAGTCTATTTAAAGAAAAGCCAGCTCAAGTATCACACGGAAATAGTCCACAAAGGCAAGGATCGCGTGAAACCGAAGAAATGTCCGTTATGCAGTCAGATATTTAAAGAGTATTACAGCAAAATGGTTCACATGAGAGAAGTACACAGCATCACCAAGATATTCCAATGTCATATATGCAAGTCGACGTTTTCCACCAGGAGAGCGTTGACTGAACATACCAATAGGTATCACACGGAGAAATACAAATGCGATGTATGCTCTAAGTGCTTCGCGATAGAGTCGAGATTGAAGCAGCACATGCGAGGTCACACAGGAGAGAGGAACTTCATTTGTCCTCTATGTAAGAATGCGTATATGCACAAGATGACGTTGAGGAAACACATGAGAAGTCACGGGTCTGAGTATAAGTTTGTATGTCCTGATTGTGGTGCTGGATTCCATAGCAGGAACGATTTTGGTAGACACGTCAAACAGTGGCATCGTACTCCAATAATCCTTGATAAGCCTTGCTAGAAGCCTGGAAGGTGATGGAGAAGACAAGTGGATTCTTGCTTCGATTTGCGACAGGGATTCTCCAAAGTTGAAAAAATTCAGTTGAAAAAATTAACTTGCCATGACGTTCTCACTGGAAGCATGTGAGAGTAGACTTACAAATTATTGGTTAGGTTATCTCAATACTTTTTCTCTCGAGGTTTATGCAAAGAGCTGAATAAAAGAAAATCCAATAATACTGTTGTATATAAGAATTGAACCCCACTGTATGAAAATTTGTAGTACAAAATAAAGCAATATAAGCAAACAGAATTTCTATTTTTCAAAACGAACCAATTAATGTTAAGGACAGATATTTATATAAAAACTAGCGACCCGCCTCTTTGCCCGGGTGCAATGATACATTACGTATCCTCATTGCACCTTATTATTGTGGGTTTTCCAAAGAGATGGACACATATCGCCGCGGATTTTTTTGTAAAACTTTTTAAAGTGTTCATCCAAGTGTTAGCAATGTAATCGCAAAAAAACATCTCTGCCATATTATGCATGTATTATACATATAAACCCAAATCCGTTGATAGTTAAATCCTAATATAAAATACCCGCGAAAACAGCAGCTATTCCCCGCCCTATTACTGGCACAACACAGTCATTATCACAGCACATACATTTGTATTTGTACAATAGAGCAGTACACAGCGTTCGCCGGCGAACGCGTGCAATCCCTGCCACAACGAGCGATAACCGGCAACCTTAGAGCTGCCGGGCTCACTCCGTCCGTCCTCTTTTGCTAAATTTCATAATAAATTAAATTCATTTATGACCCCAACGATAGCCGCCCCGGCCTAGGTCGAGCCTTTAGGCGATCTCCGTCGATCCCGCTCAGATCCCGCGAGCCTTGCGGCCGCGGGGTACGCACAATAATTACGGGCATTGGACCTCTCATCTATGAGAGGCCCCGCCCTCTTTTTTCGGTGGTGCTGGAACTGACGTCTGAGTAGTCCAGCAATAGGTTCGTCCGAAAATATATATATATATATCCATCCTGTCGAATCGCACAAAAAAAGACATTTTGAAATCCGTTGCGTAGTTTTAAAGATTTAAGTATACATAAGACGGACAGCGGGAAGTGAGTTTGTTTTATACTATGTAGGGACTTCACGTGTTTGTATTAAATCGATTTTTGTAGACATATTTCGAATGATAGATATAGTAGTTTCTTAGTGTCTTTAGTGCATACATAATGAATCAGCCATTTTATTTTTTTATTTTTTTTTTTACAAGTATAACCTTTTTAATACATATGCATAAGACTTCACATCACTAATAATAATACAGCCATGTTTAATATCAGGCATTAGTCGATCTATTTTCTCTATTCAACTTTGACTCTTTTCTTATCCAACGTGGTGTTCAAACACAAGTTTGAGTGAGTAAGCCACGGCTTTTGAAATTCCCAAAACTGACGGGCCCGATGGCGCAGATGGTGGTGATTCTATCTTGTACATCAAAGGTCATGGGTTCGATCCCCACCCAGAACGATGTTTATAATTATTTATATGTATGTAAGTATGATATTTGTGATTCCACTGTTGTCTGAAATCCGTTCAAGTACTTTAAGCTACCTTTCTTGGAGTCAGGTCAACAACTCAAATGAGATGTGGTGTTTACATAGAAGGACTTTTCAGAAATAGAAAATAGTAATGTATTATATTTTAAGATTCTAATTTCATTTCAGTTGGCAGCAGTCTTGTAAGCATGAAAAAGCGGCAAAACTCCAGCAAATGGGCAATGACTTTCACCGAACGATTAAACGCCGCTATCCTCTTGTATAAAACAACACTGCGACCTTTTTTCTACATGTCCTTCCCGTTGCGATATAAATGCTTCTACTGCAATGAGGAATTCTCCGCATTGGACGCTTTGCTCGAGCATACGACTTCACACATTGTGCCCACGCCCTTAGAAATGATTAGGGGGCAGCTGAAAAAAGGGAAGAAAACACTGAAAGTGGATATTTCCGATTTGAAATGCAAAGTTTGCGATAAACCGCTCCCGAATTTGGATGAGGCGCGACAGCATCTCACCTCCGAGCACGAAGCAAAATTCAACATGGACTCTGGTAACGGCATGATGGAATACAACGCGAAAGCGGTAGACGGCCTTTATTTCTGCCACTTGTGCTCGCAAAAGTTCAACAGTTTCTTCCTATTAAACAAACATATAAACGTTCATTTCGCGAACGCGATCTGCGAATGGTGCGGCAAGGGTTTCGTCACCCACCACAGATTGGTTAGACACAAAATGATTCACCTAAAAGGTAAGTTTCACTGCGATATATGCAAGATGACGTTCGAGAGTCCCGCCAAATTTAAATACCACACCGAGAGAGCTCACGGGACCAATAAGATCAGCAACATCTACAGCTGCGAGTTTTGCTCGAAGCGCTTCGACCATCACTACGCAAAAATGAAGCACATGACCGAGACACATGGAATACATTACGAGTTCAAATGCGAGTCGTGCAATGCGGTTTTTAAAACGAGAAAATCGTTGGCGGGCCACAGAACCAAGTTACACATCCAGAGTATTTCCTGTGAGATATGCAAGAAGCCATTTGCTGAGCGCGGCCATCTTAACAAGCATATGACGACACACACAGACGCACGGAACTATGCCTGCCCGTTGTGCAATAAAACCTATAAGCACGAGAAGAACTGTAAAACTCACATGCGGGTTCACAATCCTAATTGGAAGTTTGCTTGTGCCGAATGTTGGGTAGGGTTCCCCAATAAATTTGAGTTTCGAAAGCACAATTCGGAGAAACACGCTTCCAACTAAATTATACATTTGAACCTAACTGGAATACTCTGACTAATGTCAAACAGAGGCAGGCCAGGCAGGACATACTAATTGATGAAAAACTGTTATTTTGATATAACACACTTATTTGTATATGTTCTTGAAGTCGTACTTAGTCTTTAGGAATAAACATATTTAAAAGTAAAATTACCTTTGCATTTATATTATAACTGTTCTGAGTTTTGTCTTATAAAAGCCACACACAAAGCAGATCAACCTGCAAAATACTGTCATAATTTCACATTCAAATTTGAACTTAATGGCGCGCATGTATATATATTTATGTCGATTGCAAAATGATGACAGATTTGTGTAGGTTAATCTGCCGCTTTGTGTACAATTGTAGATACTATATAGATTGAGTTCAATATCTATCTATATAAATCTGTCATTATTTTTCAATTGACAGCAAACTGTCACTGCAGATTTTTATAGAATAGAAACCTGTCAAAAATTCTCAATTGTAAAAGATGATCTGTAGCCTTTATAATGCATACACCAATCTTTGCACTTAGCTTGTATATCAGATTTTGTAGAATAGTGTTTTATATTATCAAAATAAGGATTATTCTGACATTCCATACTCCTTGTTGGCTAAAGTGTACAGATTTTACCTTTCAATAACAAACGAATATCTCACAAATTACAACACTACTTGTGGTCTGCAATTCAGTCATATGATATGGCGCGCTTACAATATACTTTATTTGGATGGAGACCATGCACCGGCGAGCACAGCGTAGGGCGTCCGCGCTGGATACAGCGGCATACAACCGGTCCTATAGGAAATTACTTGGGTAGGCCTATGTCCAGCAGTGGACGTCTTATGGCTGATATAATAAATGATAATTATACTTTATTTATTGTGTGGTTTTAAGGCAAGAACATTTCAATAGAGCTTCCAACCAAAAGAAGTATGCTGTGGCAGTAGTAATAAGTAAGATAGCTTAGACCTTCCAGAATGGTCCATTTGACTTGAGTTTCATACTTAAACGTACGTGGTCACAACGGGATTGCTAGCTTGTTTGGGCGTCTTTGCCCTCTCACTATCATCATCTGCCTTATGAAAACAATAAGCGAATGCCATAGTTATTTTAAGGTCATAAATATAGTCTACAATAAATTCAATAAATATAATAAATATTAAATAAACAAAATTATAGTACACGGTCATTTATTTTTTCTAATATCAACTTTTGAAAATAAAGACAATATTTCTAATTCATATACAATTAATTAATTGGATTATTAGCACTACCACCATTAAAATAATATGGCTTTATCTATAAAATAAGATTCGGCCTGCTGTCGAGTAATATTTGTATGAAATTGACACATAGACTTAGACTTGCAATTGGCGACTTGCAAAGTTACAGACTCATGGTAAACCTAGTATCATCTCTATATTATATATTTACACTACATACATATTTTGTCTACTTTTGTTATGCATAAATATATAAAAACTAGTTGACCCGTGAATATCGAGTCAGTTTTATATAGACAAGTAACGCACACTAAATCTGTTTTGTTTTTTTGTGTTGCGTAAATATAAAAATATTTTACACTTTTCTATTTCTGATATAACTTAGGTACTACAGTTACGAAACACTGAATGCACCTATAAATGCCAAACAATTGCCAATTCTTTATTTCAAAAAAGGTTTTTCCATTAATTGTTATGTATGTTTCTTATCGCTAAAAGCTTGAACTACTATAAATATTTCAATATCGAGAAAAGCCAAATTAGTCCAGTCCAGCTTTTCTTAAGTTTAACTAAAATATATATAGATAGATAGATCCAAATTACCAGCATCTTATTATTCGATAATATGGAATAGAAATATAAGCTTATGAAATAATCGATCATAGAATTGAGTTACATCACTGATATTGACAACAACAATAGTTAAAAAGTATCTGCTAAGACTTCGGATACATATTATTTTGAACATTAATTTATTTATTAGAGGATACAAAATTATTGAAAATATGAATTAAAGATCTAGTTAAAAATGGAGATCTCCAGCAAAATCTCCGAGACGAAATTTTCGGAGCTTTGTTGTTGTTGTCACAAAAAAAGTTGTTATAAAGATATTTTAACTGAATATACCTCTTCAGGGGACATATCAATAGAAATCTACGACACCATGTTGCGGGAAACATTTGATATTCAGGTACGTACGTTACCAAATTCCGACATATATTTTGAACATTACGTTTCTAACATAACATACATTACATGAATGAACCTAATAAGAATAAAACATTTATTTGCATATTTAGACGTTATTACAAGGTTATTTTTAAACGAAATGTTTATAAATGACCTTGTAATAACGTTTAAATACGGCTACATTTGGAATATTTATGTATATAACATTTATTGAAATTCTAAAAGTAATTGGAAAAATATAGTTTTGATTTAAAGAGCGACATCAATAATGCTTAAGAGATACATAGAAAAAAAATTATGAAAAAGTCCATTCAAAATCTAAAGAATATATTTTATTTTTAAATTTAAATCACTTAATATCAAAATAATCATTTTCAGCATTGTCATATAAGCTGTAAATTCATATGATAAATCATTGTGTTTATTTTGTGTCTGATATCTGTAACTGAAGTACTTAGTGGTACTTATCTCAGAGTCAGGTTTTTATTTAATTCATGCATATGAAATGTTGTTTGAATTTAATTAAAAAAGAAATACTGTTCAAACTATTGTATGTGCTCTTCCTAACTTGTACCTACAATAAATGGCTTGCAATATGAATTGAGTAATTTTATATTCCTTCTATGTGCTGTGTCAAAACAACAAAAGCATATGACTTTAAATAATAATAAAATAAATTAAATCAATAACACTGTGTACACAAATTATTATCAAATAAATTCGTAAGATATCTCATACTTTGATCTGACTCCAATATTAGTAGCTTAAAACCCTAGTGTTATAGATATTAGATAGATCTTGCGTGGCCAGCTTACTGCATCTCAATGCCTTTTATTGTGCTTATTTTGCACTTTTCTGGACCGTTGGTCTTATTCTTGCCAGCCCAATTCCTCCAGGAAGGTCAGCAATCCCTTATAGTTGCTGATCACCTCCTGGAGTGACAGATGTAATACAAACATAATATAACATATATGACATATAAATCATATAATAAAAATGTGTTGTCTTGGGTGGAAATTAGTACATAAGGGACACTACCAAATACATTATCAGCCCGCATCTTACATCAATTGTATATCAGGTTGAATCACTATTCTTAATTAATTATAATAAAAACTGTATAGTATGTTAATCCATCTTTCTAAGCCTTACCATACTGCATGTTTTTTGACAAAGGTGTTTTAAGATTATTTTTCCACGAATCAGTCAGTCAGTCAGGCTTAATCCAGCTGTTGACTTCCAATAGCTGATATGATGATAACAAATATAGCCTATATTACTCCAGAAGAATTTACCTTTCTATTAGAGAAAGAATTTACGAAATCAGTTAAGTAGTTTAAAGCTTATCCGTTACAAACAAAGACCTTTTTGGATTGGATCTTTTCTTTTTAAAATATTAGTATACATAGAAATTACTATTTTCCCAGATTAATCAATCCATGATAGCAGACTGTGATTTAAGATTGAGACGTATGATATGCGAGGATTGTGTAATACAACTCCGGATGGCATCTGACTTCAAGCGAATGGTCGTTAGCAGCGAGTGGTCGTTAAAACGGTACCTCGACAACTTGGGACGGAACGAAGGTAATTTTGGAGTATCGTCATCATCATACCAGTCATAAGGAGCCCACTGCTGGATATAGGCTTCCCCAAAAAAGAAGGAGTTTGCCCTTAATTGCCGCGCTGAGCAAGCGTGTTGGTGATTGCTGTATGCAGCTTTCGCAATAGGGATACTGCCCATCCCGCCCTGTGCATTTGAGCTGCACTGTGTTGGATGGATATACCACCATCTGTCGGTTCCAACATCTTAGTCGCCTCTTATGACACCCGGTACGAGGGGGAGGTACTATTCTACTCTGCCGGTACCTCACGGTAAATACATTTTGAAGTACACATATTTATTTATTAACTCATCTGTAGATATATATAAAAAGAGAGTTAAGAGCTGTCTAACTGACTGGCTGACATATCAACGCAGGACCTAAACTATGCGGGTTAGAAATTTGAAATTTTGCTCACAGGTTCCTTTTACAACGTCGGTGGGCTTTAATAAAAGATTTTTGAAAATTGACCTCCTATGGGGGTAAAATGGGGCTGCAAAGTTAGTATGGGATGCTTCTGCCCATCCCCGCCCTATGCATTTGAGCTGCACAGTTTCGGATGTACATACCGCCACCTGTCGCTTCTTACGACACCTGGTTCTGTGGGAGGTACTATTCTACTCTGCCGATACCTCACGGCTAATGATAATAATTATTATTATTTGGTAGTAGTGTATATGTCCTTATCTATACTAATATTTTAAAGCTGGAGTTTGTTTGTTTGTTTGAACGCGGTAATCTCAGGAACCACTGGATCATTCCACGCGGACGAAGTCGCGTTCACTGCTAGTTTAATAATAATAATAACAACATCTCGTACATTGACCTGATTCCGAAATAAGCCAACTAAGTATGTGATGTGTGTTGTCTGTGGAAACCATAGACAAATTTTGTTTTTTTTACCATTTATAAAATTGATTTATATTTATTTGACCCGATCGGCAAATAAACAAGCCGACGGTCAGAAATTCAATTGGCGTAAGGGAGGGGCATAAATGTTTGTAATCTATTGTTTCTGAATTTTTTTAATAGTTTCAAGTAAATTATATTTATAATAAGATTATATTTCAATAATTATATTTGTTAAAAACAGTTGAAACAAAATTAAAAATCTATTTATAACAAATTAATTGGTTTTTTTTTGTTCTTCCTGAAAACCTGCACATTGTCCCGTACGAGAATTCAATTTACGATCGTCGATAAATTTCGCATGACAGTAAGCGTCAACTCAGCCGTTACGCTCGTATTATCACAATAACTTCACTAGTGTGTTGCCAATCTTATGACTTGAAAATATTATGTCACATTACCCAGTAATTTCACTGTCTCTGTCACCCTTCAGACCGGACACAGCAATGCGACACACTGCTCTTTGGCGGTAGAAATAGGTGAGAGTGAGTTGTCGTTGCAGACGACCTTTTTTATGAGGTCTACCTGGTGTTAAAATATATACATATATTTAACACACAGACACAGAACAAACACAAATATCATCGTATAAATATTTGCTCTGGGTGGGAATCGAACCCACGACCCTTGGCGCACAATATAGGATCACTACCATCTGCGCCATTGGGCCCGTCTAATATGCGATTAAGGTACCAGAACCGACGGATGGCGGTGTACCCACCCGATGCAGTGTGGAGAACAGGGCGGGGCTGGGCAGCAGCTTCCAGTCGCTTGCATCGCTATGCGATTGCCACCACGCTTGCCCGATGCGGCAATTATGAGTGAATTCACCGTTTCTTGGGGAGGCCTATGACCAGCAATGGACTTTTTATGGTTGCCATGATGATCATTCTGCTTCAGCTATCCTACATCATGAATAGCTAACCGTATCGTAGACTGCGTCACGTCTTAGACGATCCTCCCGATAAAATAACCGCGAAAATCGCAGCCCTTCCCCGCCCTCTCACTGGTGCAACACGATTAAAAACACTACACATGCATTCGTATAACAGAGCAGTACACCGCGTTCGCCGGCGAACGCGTGCAGTCCCTGACCCAACGAGCGATAACCGATAGCCCTAGTGCTGTCGGGCTCACTCTGTCCGTCCTCTTTTGCTAAATTTCAAATTAAATTCACCCCCAACGATGGCAGCCCGAGCCTAGGTCGAGCCTGTACGCACGATGAAAACGGGCATCGGACCTCTCATCTACGAGAGGCCCCGCAATAAGTTCGTCCGAAAAAAAAAGTCAAACATGTTAGGCTCACCTTCAATATCTGTCATGTTTCAGATAGCACGCAAGAGACCGATTCGAACAGGGAAGTCTCCATAAAGGTGGAACCGTTGCTTGTTGAAGAACACTACGAGGACCTTGAAGAAAGTGACACTGACAGTGCTGAAGATGGTGAGTGATGTATTGAATAGGTTGACTACTTGAGCAGCTGTGGAATACCCACCTGTATTAGGTGTCGGCAGAGGGCGACTGAGGTAGCAAGACCGACCGATAGCGATATCTCTATCCGAAACAGTGTAGCTCGAATGCACAGGGCGGGAGTGGGCAGCAGCATATCCGTCGCGAAAGCTGCGCTTTACGATTGCCAATACGCTTGCCCAGCACAACAATTATGGTCATAATTCCCTCTTTGGGGACGCGTATGTCCAGCAATACACTTCCAATGGTGATGATAAATAGCCAAATAGGCCACAGGATATACAGGTTGGCGTCTCCACAACTAACCATACATCGGCGAGCGCAGGTTCGGCTTCGACTTCACCCGATAGCATAACTTGTATGAATGAGTTTCTCTGTCGCTCTCTCACCCTATATTCACAAACACTTCACACATTCTTTCATAGAGCTTATTTTTCGGACGAACCTATTGCTGGTCTACTCAGACATCAATTCCAACGCCGCCGAAAAAAAGTGGGGCCTCTCGTAGGTGAGAGGTCCGATGCCCGTTAACATCCTGCGTACCTCGCGACCGCGGGATCTGAGCGGGACCGACGGCAATCGCCCGAAGGCGCCTATAGAGGCTTGACCTAGGCTCGGGCTGCCATCGTTGGGGGTGGATTTAATTATGAAAATTCAGCAAAAGAAGACGGACAGAGTGAGCCCGACAGCACAAGGGCTTAGGGTTAGCTTTCGTGTGGGCAGGGACTGCACGCGTTCGCCGGCGAACGCGGTGTACTGCTCTGTTATACGAATGCATGTGTAGTGTTTTTAATCGTGTTGTGCCAGTGAGAGGGCGCGGAAGGGCTGCGATTTTCGTGGTAATGCTATCGGGCGGATTTCATAGAGCATCACACCGTGTTCCGAAGCGTGCAGTTCCAGCTCCTCAAGCGGTAAACGACTGTATTAGCGCGGCCGGGCTCTGTCCACTTTTGCAGACTTAATTTCATCCACAACGATGGCCTCCCGAGTCTCAGACGTGACGTCGGGTGATCGCTATTGATCCCCTTCTAAGATCCCATAAACCCAGCAATCACTGCCGTGGGGTTCACAGGTGAAATTGGGCATTAGGTCGTTTATCAAAGACCGCTCACCTGGAGCCGCTGATTTTGACGTCCGAGTTGACAAGCATTAGATCTGACGAGCACACAAAGATCGAAGGGTCGTGCTGGATCTAGCCGCGTACATTTCCATTTAAAATCTTAAGTGTAAAAATCCGGATAAGCTGGACACCGTTTATTGTGGCCGGTCGGGTGTCTGGTGTATTTAATCTGCAGGTACCACATGACCATTGGGTAATTGGCCGCGTGGTACTGGCAGAGTAGAAGTACCTCTACCAACAACAAGGCAGCCGCAACATGGTAGGCAGGTATGGGAAGCAGTTTTACCATCGCAAAGCAACGCTCTGCAATTGTCACTACGCTTGCCCAGCGCGACAATTTTGGGCAAATTTCCCCTTTCTTGGGTAGCCTTATGTCCAGCTGTGATCCTTTTATGGCAGCTGTGATGATGGTGGTGACACAATCAAAAAGCCCAGTGACGATAGGGGGAATGAGGTACCTGTCCAATATACCATTAGTGTTTACCTTTCAGAAATATTATCGCATCTCAATACGGAACTGCTTAAAGACGTGCAGACGAACCATGTACGAACATCGATAAGTCTAAAGAAGAAGTTGCAGATAACGAAACCAAAGGGCAGCATTGAATGCGAGAGTAAGTGTTAATTTGGATAATTACAATTGTCCAATCAGCGGATGTCTATCGGATCAGTACAATAATCTGCATTGATGACATTACTTTCAAACTCTACATCGCGGAGTCGCGTCACTCTTTACTAGGACTAGAGTAAAGAGGATATCACTAGCGTATTGCCAACCTTGTGACTTGAAGATATTATGTCACATTACCTAGTAATTTCACTGCCTCTTACACCGTTCGAACCGGAATACAGCTGTTTAACGGTAGAAATAGATGAGAGTGTGGTACCAAGTGGTATATGCCGTGAGGTACCGGCAGAGTAGAATAGTAGCTGCCATTGTAATAGGTGTCGAAAAAGGCGACTGACTAAGAGGGCGGGGATGGGCAGCAGTATCCTTATGGCGATTACCCTCATTATTGTTTTGTTATATCAGTATAATTATAAGACATTACTTTCTGTAAGATTCTGGTCTAGATCGTGGGTATAAGATTTCTGAGAAGGTCTTTTTTACCGAACCTTGTGTTAAAGTCTCCTATAACAACAGTAAAGTACACTCGTAATATCACAATGAAGTTATCTATCTTTCTTTACTATAATATGTACTTATTATATATATAAAATCCCCTTGAATCACTGTATTTATATATAAAACACCGCATCCAAATCCGTTACAGTTTTTAAGATCTAAGTTTATATATAGACAGACAGACAGCGGCCAGGGACTTTGTTTGATTCTATGTGTCCGTTTTCATGAGATATATCTCATATAAAGGTGGTCTGCATTGGCAACTCTCATCGTCATCATCATGCCAGCGATTGGAAGTCCACTGCTGGACAAAGGCCTCTCCAAGAAAGGAGATTGTTTGCCCATAATTGCCGCGATGGGCGCTTGCGTTGGCAATCGGATAGCCTCTCGCCTCGCCTCTTACGACACCTGTTACAGTGGAAGGTACTATTCTATTCTGCCGGTACCTTACGGCAAATGACACTTGGAACCTAACTCTCATCTATTTCTACCGCTTAACGCAGTGAAATTATTGGGTAATCTGTACTAATATTATAAAGCGGAAGAGTTTGTTTGTTTGTTTGTTTAAACGCGCTAATCTCAGGATCTTCTGTTCCGATTTGAATAATTCTTTTTTTGTTGGATAGTCCATTTATAGAGGAAGGCTTTAGGCTATATAACATTACGCTGAGACCAATAGGAGCGAAGCGTCAGTGAGAAATGTTGCAAAATCGGGGAAAATTATTCACATTTGAGGTCTTTTGTCGCATGCGGTCATAAACGGTTTAAGTTATTCAAAAACTATGTATGAAAGATTTATTCCTTTTTAATAATAAAAAAATAATCTCGTTAGAGTTTCCGACAACCACGAGAACGAAGTCGCGGGCACAGTTGGTGAGATATAATATCTTCAAGTCACAAGGTCCCAGTTAGCTCGTACATTGTGACGTCGACGTCGTGTTCGTGATGAATGTTCCATTTGTTTTATATCCTACACAGCAATTACATGATTATGTTAAACAAAATGCGTCACATTTCAATTTCGTTTCAGACACGCCGACCGACACGCAAAAGGATTGGATGAAGGTGTTGGAGAGACGCGGAAATGGGCCAATATTGAGAGAAAACTCGCTAAAGCTGCTGGCCAACTCCAACATCTGCGTGTTCCAATGGAACAAGAGCTGGTACCGATGTTTCTGTTGCAAAGAACCGTTCGAACACCTGGAATCGCTCCGGCAGCACACGCAAGCGGAACACCGTTTAGAAGACATTGAGAAGATAATAATCACGCAACAGAACAAATTGGTGAAAGTTGAAATATCATCGATAATCTGCAAATTGTGCAGCAAACACCTGGAGGATTTGAACGGGCTCAAACAGCATCTGAAAGAAGACCATGACATAGCGTTTGTGACGAACGAGGACCTGCTTGTGCCCTTCAAGATAAACGAGCACCTGCAATGTCAGATATGCTTCGAGAGTTACAGTGTGTTCCGTCTCCTGAATATACATATGAATAAACATTTCCAGAAACAAATATGCCATATTTGCGGTACAGGCTGGTCAAACCTTGTTCTTCTAAATCTGCACAAGATAAGGTCACACAGACCACTGGTCTGCAAGCCATGTGGTGTGACCTTTACGAGCAAATCAGAGAAGAAGGACCACGATGTCCATATTCATGGTGTGAAGTTTGAGAGGAAATTGCGATTCCCGTGTCCGCATTGCCCGGAGAGGTTCTACCAGGAGAACCTGAGGGTGTTGCATTTGGTTGACAAGCATGGGAAGAAGATGCCTCAGCACAAGTGTAATGTGTGTTCAAAAGTGTTTATAACGAGGAGTTTGTGTAATGGCCACGTCAAGAATGTCCATAAGAAAGAAAAGAATCAAGAGTGTGATGTGTGCCATAAGCTTTTTTACACGAAATCCGATGTCTTGCGGCATCGGGTGACACATACTGGCGAGAAGAAACACGCCTGTAGTGTGTGCTCCAGTCCATTTGCGACTAAGGACTCGCTTAGGAGGCATATGAAGCGGACACATATGGGAGTGTTTCAGTCGTCATCATAGCAAGCCTCTCCAACAAAGGGGGAATCTGCCCATAATTGCCGCGCTGGGCAGTCGTGCATTTGAGCTACACTGCTTGGAGTGGATACACCGCCAGCTGTCTGTTCCGGTACCTCAGTAATACGGCACCTTGTATAAAGGGGGGGTGCTAGGGGGGGGGGTAGTAGTTCTACACAGTCGTTACCTCACGGCTGGTGTTTATTATATTTGTACAGTGGATTAAATAAAATAATATTTTGTATATGGTTCTATTTTTTCCAAATTTTTTTATCTCTGAATGCTAATAGGTACTCTTGAGGTTTGAATTTATTTATTGAAGTGTAACCAATGTTGTCGGCATTATATAAAATACTTAGGTTAAAAAAACACTTCAAATACATCAAACTATTTTTACACGCTTTATATTAACTTCAGTTGTATGTATGTGTGTACGTTTGTAACAGACTTATTCGAAGTCGAGTTTCGTCCACTTTAGACGGACAGATTTAATTGAAACTTTGTACACATATCAAAAATCGATGCCAATATAATATTTCGATAAGATTATCTCATTATCCTGATCATTATCCTCAGGATGAAAGGAATTGCTCAGTGTAAGAGCAAGTGAGAGCACGCAGCCTGCGCATGCGCACCGTCTACTTAATTTCCAGCTTAAGTACTCGTTAGCAGTTAAAATTATAATAATAAAAAGTGAAAAAAAAAATATAGGTGATAAAATAACTAATTAAACACGCTTTTAAAATACACCAAGCTAAAAAGTAATAAATATTTTTTATAACACGGTGAATATAACGATGAACAAAAAGTACCAGCGGTATCCTGAAAAAATCGTGGGTTGTAGGTCTACGAAAAATATAGCAGCACAACGCATCCCACGATTTGTTCAAAATCCTTATGGTATTTTTTGTTTATCATTATTTTCACTTGATATAAAAAAATATATTTTACATTTTAGTTTGATGTATATTAAAAGCGTGTTTTATTAGTATTTCTTTTTATTAATATTTTATTTTTAATTTTTTTGTGCGATTTATTGTTAAATAATATTAACTTGATGAATACTTAAGCTGGAATTTAAGTAGACGGTGCGCATGCGCAGGCTGCGTGCTCTCACTTGCTCTTACACAGAGGAATTCCTTTCATCCTGAGGATCCTGATCAAGAAAATGAGATAATCTTATCAAAATATTGTCACCGATTCTTGATATGTGTACAAAGTTTCAATTAAATCTGTCCGTCTAAAGTGGGTCAAAATCGACTTCGAATAAGTCCGTTACAAACAAACACACATACATACAAGTGAAGTTAATTTTAAGCGACAAGCGGGTAAAAATATTTAGTATATAATAATGTTATCTTTTGAAACTTGTTCTATATGGCTTTACGTTTAAGTTACAAGTCTAATAATCAAAAACTGTTTCATCCAACGCGATTCCCCGTAATATAGTAAAATACCAACAGACATTTAACAATGGCCATAAAGAACTGACATTGTTTATGGTAAATCAAATGTGAAATTTCACAAGATTTTTTTTCTTTATCATCATATCAGCCATTTGAAGTCCACTGCTGGACATAAGCCTTCCCAAGAAAGAGGGAATTTTACCCATCATTTCCGTGTTGGGCAAGCGTGTTGATGGGGATGCTGCTGCCCATCCCCGCCCTGTGCATTTGAGCTACACTGGATATACCGCGACTTAATCGCCTCTTACATCATCTGATACAGGGGAGGTACTATTCTACTCTGCCGGTACCTCACATTATTCTTCCAACCATACATATAGAACTTGGTTTCATAAGAAACTTTGTCAATGCCATAGACAAAAACGATAAAGTTTTTTTTTTAATTAAAACCTATTTTCTCTGAATTAGATCATGCATTTTCCAAACGAAGTCATTTTTGTTGGCCTACAGAAATGAAAACTCATAAAAAACAAAACCTTTATGAGCAAGGGTATGATATGAATAATTTGTGTATAAAAACATACAAAAACAACAGGATAATATAAAGACAAACATCAGACACAGTTTTGTGTAAGACTTTATTCAAGTGAAATACTAGTGCATAATTTTATTCTTTATAATAAAATACATATATCGGTGCGCGGTGAATATTATATAGTTGATTTTTCTTCGGGCCTACATCCCTCGAGATCTGTAAATAAAAAGAAAAAAAAACGTTATTTTTAACAAAGAGGTCTCGGAAGACGGAACTTTTTATCTTATTTGCGATCGCTTTGGACGCTGTAAGCATTTACTTCCCGCGTATTTTTTTTTTTAATTAAACTAGATCGAGAAACGAGCATACAGTCCGCGTGATAGTAAGCGTCACTGTCTATAGACGCTCGTAATATCACAAGGATATCACTAACGTGTTGCCAACGTTGTTGACTTAAGGATATTATGCCTCATTACCCAGTAAATTCACTGCCTCTCTCACCCTATAGCCCGGAACACAGTAATGCGAGTACTACTTTATGGCGGTATAAATAGTTGACGAGTGAGCTGTGAGATACCAATGTGAGATACCAAAACCTTTTGTATGAAGTTAAGCTTATATAATATATGGAAGATATATAAAAATAGAAATATAATATTCTTTATATTGTTCCCTTATCTCCGTCGTGACTTAACTGATTTTGATTGCAGCTTAAAAAAAATATTACTTGTAAAGTAATTAAAAAACGATACAAATCGTCGGGTGGCTCGTGTAATGAACATACATTAAACTTAGTTTTAAGACCCGGGACGGGCCTGTTGGCGCCGATGGTAGTGATCCTCTCTTATGCGCCAGGGGTCGTGGGTTCGATCCCAGGACAAATATTTATAGGATGAAATTGTGTTTGTCCTGTGTCTGGGTGTTATAATATGTATTTAAGTATTAGTTTTGTGATTTCTCTATTGTCTGATGTCTGTAACACAACGACATAGGTATGCCAAGATCGTAACAAGTGGAGATCCAAAGTCTCTGCCTACCCCGATGGGACATAGGCGTGATGTATGTACTTTTTTCTACTAGAATTTAGTTCTTCATATTTCTGAATTAAAATTGTTTTTTTTGACGATTCGAAAGTTCATTCATTCATCAGGCATTAGCCTACTTAAATAAAGAACATTTTGATTGAAAAAGGTTGGATGAAAATAGAATAACTGCACAAATATATAGAGCGGAAAAGAATGGAAGAGTTGGTATAAGACGACCGAGGCGAACATATCTTAATCAGGTAGAAGAGGTATTAAAGAAGGGCCAGGCCAGAAGTACCAAGAGTAAACGAGCGTGTATGAATAGACTAATGCGAGTAAGGGAAGCGAGAGAGGTATGCCAAGATCGTAACAAGTGGAGATCGTGGCACACAGGCGTGATGTATGGATGTTTGTATTTTTATATTAAGACAAGATACCATTAAAACAGTAGTTTCACAGCTGTCATTCTATCAATTGTTTCTTATATACATAACTGTAGTTATTGAAAATGCTAATGGAACACCAACCGATCGAAATACTCACGTCAAAAAGGTAGTCTGCATTTTGTGAACGTTATGTCATAACAGAAGAATAAATCGCACGTGCAACCTCCTTTTATGCAAAATTCAGGGCAAGGCATCATCGATCTCTGGCCGCCGCCGTTGCCGCCGTCGTTGTCGCAGCCGTCGTTGCCGTCATCGTTGTCGCCGTCGTTGCCGCCGTCGCTGTCGCAGCCGTCGTTGCCGTCGTCGTTGCCGCCGTCGTTGTCGCAGCCATCGT
>JACJUM010003272.1:5706536-5727609 GCA_020976665.1 Heortia vitessoides | reverse complement strand
TTGTAATGCCAGTGACACACTGAGTGCGTCTAACGACATATGGACAACCTTATTGTCGGAATATATTCATCACTGCATATCATAAAACAAAGTGGCTTCCCGCTGTCTGTCTATCGATATTTACATTTAGATCTTTAAGAGCACGCCACGGATTATGACGCTGTTGCTTTTTAAATAGATAGAATAATTCAAGACGAAGGTTTCTATGTATATACAACATTGGTAATTTGAGAGTTTCCTAATGTGATGTCGTATATATTATGTTTAGCGCATACATTGCAAACACAGCCTGAAGCCGACGAGATAAATCAAAATAATGTGCTGCAGAAGTTCCACAAAAAAGTACGCGATGACAAATGTTACTCTCTCTCCGGCCTCAGGCCTGCGTCCAGCTGTGGACGTTTTTACAGCTGCCTCCATTATTTAAAGGTCAATTTGTCGTTTGTGTAACGAATGTTTTTATTAATTTCATTTAGTTTCAGTGTATCTCACGGTTTAATATTTAATTTTGATTATTTTATTTTCAGTATTATGTGGTTCACAAACAGCATACGGCCCGCTTGATGATAAACGTTACGATATAAGGATATCAATAATATAAGTCACATTTACCCAGTAATTTCACTGCCTCTCTCACCCTTCAAGACTTCACAGCAATACGAACACTGTTATTTGGCGGTAAAATAGGTGAGAGTGAGGTACCGATGCAGATCGACCTTTATGAGAGGCCTATCTCGTGTTAGCCAGTCTGGATCCAATGTGTACAATGTGTCCAATGTGTGTGTAATGTTGCTCAACTCCATCGATCGAGCGGCGGTCGTGTTAACCACTGCGACATGAGGTCCTCTATTATACTATAATTTTTATTATTGTGTGAAAACGATAGTCTGTTGTACGGGACATAAATGAATACAAGACAAATCTGCATATTTCCAAGTTTTATTAAATTGAATTGTACAGTTTTTTATTGTTTTGAAAATCATTTGCATGTCATGATAAATTACTGCGGGATTCCATCACGCGACATCTGTAAAAGAAAAATGAACATATCAATTGAATTATTTATGTATGAACGACATCTCTATTTTCTTTAATTAACGTTATGTCAAAATGACTTTTGCTCATGAAAAATAAAACTGTCAATCTCTTTGACACTAGAAGATTTTGGCGCGCTTGGAGAACTGTTTGTTTTCGGTTTTACACTTTTGAATGCGCCGAGGTGATGTATATTGTATAATTAATATGCTCAAATATTTATAATTAAACTATATTGTACATAATAAACTACATTGAAAAACATATCTTTGACAAATTATAGAATGTACAAATAGTCACACGCCCTGGCTTCGCACGGATACAAGGAAGATAAAAATAATGTTGGTTATCCTTAAGCGATGGACATACTTCACCGCAGACATTTTTCTAGACTTTTTAATGGTGTTCAGTACTGTAGTACAATATTTCGATCTATCTCGTCGGTTGTAGATCTTTACAACATATTAGGAACTTCTAAAATTGTCAGTGTTTTTCTTTTACATTATGCATGTATTATACGTGTAAACCTAGTTCTTGAATCACTCTATCTATTAATAACTGCATCAAAGTCCGTTGTGTAATTTTAAGGATCTAAGCAGGGATCAATGTGAACATTATTTCGTACTATGTATTGATTATATATTATCATAGTTTAAATAAAAAGTACACAATTAGCCGGCACTCGACTCTCACTACAATTTCATCTTAGTTTTTAATATATTTATATTTTCACACTCTATTATGTTGTTGGGTAGCTTATTGAACAGCTGTGCTCCCCCAAACAGTTCAGTCTCCTTTCCATAGTGAGTTCTAGGCGCTGATAGTTGCACTTTATTTTTGGTATCACGTACGTTATTCATCCGGCAGCCTGCACCGCTTGCATTCGGTGTCGTAACAATACCCTGGCTTGCACTTGCAGCCGTTCACTACACAAAAGTCAGGGCAGACCACTGGCCCAGTCTGGCCGCATTCGTTGTCGCAGTAGTTGCTGCACCCGCCTGTCTCCGCGTTAGGATCATTGTCGCATAACGCTGGAACATTTGAACATCATTCACGTGAAGGAAGAACAAGCAGCTCAGCGACCAAAATTGGCCATTCGCTCTAGGCTATTGCTGCTTCATGGCAACGCAAGACTGCACACAGCAAACAACCATTAATTTAGATGGATGGGATACATTTGTATTATCTGCGACATCCGCCGTACTCCCCGGGATATGCACCAACAGGTTACGGAAATAGGATAGATAGGATTCCGGAATGTGGACAATTTTTTTAAAAGGAAAAAAATGGTCAAACCCATGGTTTTTTCGTAAAGGGATCAATCAACTGCCTATGAGATGGCAAAAGTGAATCCCTACTAATATTATAAATTCGAAAGTAACTTTCTGTCTGTCTGTCTGTCTGTTACGCTTTTCCGCTTAAACCTCTCAACCGATTTTGGTGAAATTTGGCATAGACAATAAACGTCGATTCCTTTGACGGGCCGGATAGCGCTGATGGTAGTAATCCTGTCTTATGCGCCACAGGTCGTGTGTTCAATACCCACCCAGGACAAATATTTATATAATGATATTTATATTTGTTCTGTGTCCCAGACACAATTAAAGAAAAAATTAAATATATGTATTTACCTAAGTACTTAGTATATTTGTGATTACTCTGCTTTTTTTCGGACGAACCTATTGCTGGACTACTCAGACGTCCATTCCAGTGCCACCGAAAAGAGAGGGCGGGAACTCTCATAGATGAGCGGTCTAATACCAGTAATTATCCTGCGTGCCCCGCGGATGCGAGCGCGCGTTTAGCTACAGTCGCGCCCGCAAGGCTCGCGGGATCGACGGCGATCGCACGAGGGCGCCTCTAGAGGCTCGATCTAGACTCGGGCGGCCATCGTTGGGGGTGAAGTTAGTTTTGAAATTCAGCAAAAGAGGACGGACGTAGTGAGCCCGGCCGCTCTAGGGCTGCCGGTTATCGCTCGTTGGGGCAGGAATTGCACTATTGTACGAATGCATGTGCATTGTTAATAACTATGTTGTGCCAGTGAGGAATCTTATCGGACGGCGATTCCTCTGCTGTCTGATGTCCACGTAACACGAGTGCTTTCAGCGAATTATGTCGGGATCAGATCAATATCTGAGATGTCAGAGATACAAAACGCTAGTTCCAAATGTAAGAACTTTATAGTTTTATATCATAGAAAATATAACATAACCTCTGTTACTCGATAAAGGAGACTCTCTAACGGAGAATTTCTAAAGTCTGTCTATCAGTTTATCATTCCTCTATATAATATGACTATAAAACAACTCACCATCACACCGACTCGCGACAATAATAAAAATGACGAACAAATAAAAACACTTGTAATGTATCATTTTAATGTGTTGCGACTGTGAAAAACAAACAGAAACTGCTTCTGCTTATTCAGTTGTTTTGTTTTTTATAGTCGCGTTGTCTATTGTTAATTAAATAACAAGGAACCGAATATGGTACCGGTAGAGTAGAATAGTACCTCCCCCTGTCCGTAAGTCGAATGAGGTACCGGAACTGCATTAGTACCTCTCTCTCACCTTTTTCTACCGCCAAATAGCAGTGTTCGCGTTGCTGTGTTCTGGTTTGAAAGGAGAGAGAGGCAGTGAAATTACTTGGTAATGTGACATAACATCTTAAAGTCACAAGGTTACAGTTTCTCAGTGACCTCATATCAAGCTCGTCTGCATTGAAATATCACTTTCACCTATTTCTACCGCCAGACAGCAGAGTTCGCATTGCTGTGTCCTGGTTTAAAAAGTGACAGAGGCAGTGAAATTACTAGGTAGGTTTTACAACTCAGAGCATCAATCTATACTATCTATACTAGTATTATAAAGCGGAAGAGTTTGTGTGTTTGTTTGTTTAAACGCGCTAATCTCAGGATCTACTGGTCCGATTTGAATAATTCTGTTTTTGTTGGATAGTCCATTTATAGAGGAAGGCTTTAGGCTATAACATTACGCTGAGACCAATAGGAGCGAAGCGTCAGTGAGAAATGTTGCAAAAACGGGGAAAATTATTCACATTTGAGGTCTTTCGTCGCATGCGCTGCATTAACGGTTTAAGTTATTCAAAAACTATGTATGAAAGAATTATTCCTTTTTAATAATTAAAAAATGTCCGCGACAGTACATGTCTATCTGTCAAGATTTACTCATAATAACATTATTTGTCGAAGAAGGCTTGCTACCATTATAATGTGCAAGCAGGCCGCGCGGCGGCGGGTGAGGGGGAGGTGGGCCTCGCCCCACCGCCGTGCTTGCCACTACCACTCGCGAGTGTATCTTTGCGAGGTACCTTGCCGCGCGGCTCAAACGCGTGGTCGGCTTCCTACGGAACGGTTGAATACAGCGTACTTTATTTTAAACAAAAGTAAAAATATAATTTATGCTGAAGTACTGTGACCCGTTATTTTGAAAACATTATTATTTTACATTTTATTAAAAAAATATCAATAACCAACGTGAGCAATCAAAAAATAATCTCCGACTGTTTCCGACAACCACGCGAACGAAGTCGCGGGCACAACTCTAGTCGTGAATATATTCAGCGTTTTCTATAAAATTGAAGAAATGGCACTGATTTCTCAGCACAAAACAACACTAGGGTAAATTTGGACTTGCCTGCTAATGTCTCGGTAGCACGATTGTGCAGTCCCCGGTATGGGAAAGGTGCAGGTTCGAGTCCCGCATATGACATATGAGACAAGTGGGTGTTTTCAAGTAAATATCATCTTAGACATGTCGTAATTGCAAAAAAGGATTCCAAGCAGAAAACAAAGCCTTTGATAAATTTTAATTTCAATAATTCCATTTTCATTCATCATTCCAAATTATTTTATTTATGTATTTATTGAACTTTATTGCATAAAATATTACAAAATGTACAAATGGCAGACTTAATGCCAGTTGGCATTATCTCCCAGTCAAACATTACACGAAACAGAAAAATAAATATAGTGGTGCAGACAATATATATACAAAATAGATAAACGTTACATCCCTACTAATATTATAAATGCGAAAGTAACTCTGTCTGTCTGTCTGTCTGTCTGTCTGTCTGTCTGTCTGTCTGTCTGTTACGCTTTCCCGGTTAAACCTCTCAACCGATTTTGATGAAATCTGGCATAGACAATCTTTAGACCTTGAGAAAGGACATAGGCTATTTTTGAACTCGAAATAAGGGTTGTCAGGGGTTGCAAGGGGGGATGAAAAGTTGTTTGCATGGATCGCTATTTTTAGAGCTAGAAACTTAAAACTTATTTTTCAGGCCATTGATTCGATATAAATAAACGTGACATTCAAAGTTTATATAATTTGAAGTAAATAGGTATGGTACCCAAAAAACTATTCCACGCGGACGAAGTCGCGGGCACAGCTTGTATTTGTATAAATAAACGCAATAAATACATAATGATATAAAATGACGTTGTCGTCAATGATGAGAAGGAGTTAAGAGCGAGAGAGTATTAGAAGAACGGAGATTACGTCCATGAAGGTAGGAATTGGAATCCTTCCATTCCCATCAAATCAAAGATTTGTTGGGAATTTCAGATCTGATATCAGAAGCCTACAGGGTGTTGGACCAAAATAAATGAAACGATATAACAAATTGATTATGACATTATATTTGATTCAAAAAAGTATGCATGATTTTTTTAGCGAAATTTCAGTAATTTAGTCCGTTAGATATATGAAGTCGAGTCTCGTGGTTCTGAAAAGAAAAATGATTTATTTTAATTGATTGCCTCTAGCGACCTCTGGTACAGGCACCTTAAAACTGACAGGTAGCGATATACCTATCTGGAACAGTATAGGTATATCGCTACCTGTCAGTTTGTATCATATGCACAGGCAGGCAGGGATGGGCAGCGGCACCCCCATCGCGAAAGCTGCGCTCTCGAATACCAACAATGATAATGGTAAACTACAATTAAATTTTGTATCAAACCGACATTCACGTGGAGGAAGTCGCGGTAATTGCTAGTAAAATGTCCTACAACTCACGTCAGTTATCAGGCAGTCTACATTTCTTCGTGGTGGTGTCGTAACAATAGCCTGACTTGCATTTACAGCCGTCCACCATGCAAAATAGTGGGCAAGCTACTCTCTTCACGTTGCACTCGTTACCACAGTAGTTGCTGCAGCCGCCGGTGTCGGCGTTGGGGTCACCTTGGCATAAAGCTGGAACAGTATAACGTTTTAAATATAATTGCGAATTTATAATAATAAATTAAATATCCCTACTAATATTATAAATGCGAAAGTATCTCTGTCTGTCTGTTACGCTTTCGCGCTTAAACCTCTCAACTTTCATGTAATTTGGCACAGACAATCTTTAAACCCTGAGGATATAGGATATTTTTTTAATTTGAAATAACAGTTGAAAGGGATCCTAAAAGGGGACTAAAAGTTGTATGGAAGTATCGCTATTTTTTGAGCTGGAAACTTGAAACTTATTTTTCCACGCGGACGAAGTCGCGGGCACAGCCAGATATTTTTAAATATGTATACCTATATGTATATACAAGAGAGTAATCTCAAGTATAATACATAAATAAATATTTTTAACACCCAGACGCAGGACAAACACAAATCTTCATATACATATTTGTCCTGGGTGGGCATCGAACATACCCCTGGAGCATAAGTTCAGTTCACTACCATCAGTATCATCGGGCCCGTCAATACATTATCAGGTAAATAAAAGGACGCGCGTGGTGCTCTTGCGAACATCCGAGTTGTTCCGCTTTGTAGGGTGAGAGCAGTGAAATTACTGGGCAATGTTTGACGGGCCCGATAGCGCAGATGGTAGTGATCCTGTCCTGTACGCATCCGGTCGTGGGTTCGATTCCCACTCAGGACAATCATTTATATAACGATGTTTATGTTTGTTCTGTGTCTGGGTGTTAAATATATGTATTTTATTCGTACATTTGTGATCCCTCTGTTGCCTGGTGTCTGTAACAAAAGTGCTTTATGCAGGGACGACTTATCAGGGAATCAGGAGAATATATGAGATGTTGTGGAGGTTTAATTTAAAAAAATATGACATAATATTTACATATCACAAGGTTGGCAACGCGCGAGTGACATTCTTGTTACATGACGAGCGTGTAAAAGCTGTTTAACGCTTGTTTGTCGACTTGGTGTAAAAAAAAAAAATGTCAAAATGTCAGAAAATTTTGAACTCAGCATGCTCTCTATTATCTGTCTAGAATCAGTCCAGAAACGCGCTGTAAGAATTACTGACGAGGTCAAGCTGAGAAGTAGTATTGAGCCCTTAAGTCTAAAGAGGAGTGTGTTCTACCTATTGAACTTAAAGGGGAACGACGGTAGTGATCCTATTTGTGCGCCAAAAAACGGGGATCCGATCCCCACCCCGGACAAACATTTATATGTTGATATTTGTTTTGCCGTGCGTGTGGGTATTAAATTCATATATTTAAATATTATATTTGAGATTGGTTTTATTATATATTTACTTAATTATTTTTATTTTATTATGAAGTTATTTTGTAACAGTGTAACAATTGTTGGTGAACCTTTAAAAAAAATTAAAATGAAAAAATCCTCTGGTGTCTAACATCCGTAACACAATTGCTTCAAACGACTAATATCTGAGTCATGTTAATGTATAAGTTATTAATTAAATTTTTGAATAGTGAAATACCAATTTCAAGTATGTAAGTTTATTTTTTTTATGATATTCTTTATTTCTAAATGTATATTTCTTTTAACATAGTGTTGTCAGTTGATCCAATTGGTTCTCAATTTAACCTTAATAATATAATTACTCTTTTAACGGCATTGACGCGATTTTTTTTTCTTTTTACATTTTTTTCGGTTATTCGGTTACGGTAAGCAGCCTGAACCGCGTTTTAAGCCGTTAAAACAGTATTTTTGTTATAAGTAGTGAACGCGTAAATGTTTGTAAATATTGTAATCCCAGATATTTATGCATAGACAACATGTGAAACTACTGTCATTTTTTTGTATCTTTTAACACGTTCTGCAGATGATCTGGGCTTCGTTATGAGTAAATGCGATTCCATTATTATTTAGGACTGCATAATAATATCTAAAATAATCGCGCGTCGGTCGCCATCCACAACGCCACGCATATTGCAAACTCGTATGGTAAAACAGTAAAAAAAATAAAAGACTTTTATTTATTACAGATAGTATATTTAGTCAAATAAAATTATCGATTGAAACAAATTACAGACAAAATATTTTAGAATTCATGTATACCAACTGAAGCGTAATAAGTTATCTTAATCAAGAGTCCACAGGAGCTGAAAAGAAATAAAAACAATCAAATAGAAAGAATTGACATAAAAAACTCAAAATGGCCGACTAACGACATAAATCTCTAGTCCATTATTTTGTAACTCATTTATACTAATATTGTTAAGAAGAAATATTTGATACAGTTTGTTCGATTTAAACCCATTCAACATGTAAACCAAACAATAAGGCTGTAATTTTTAATTATTAAAGAGATCTCAAGCTAAATATCTTATTTATTTATAATGTACTTAATAAATATATAGAAACCTATTTAGATGAAAATAAACTTTATCAAGACTTTTTTTAAAACCGTACGTTGAAATAAATGCTATTATTTGATGTTACGATTTTGAATAAAATCTATGGCGTACAAAAGTGACGCGAAGAAATCTTGAAAAATTAAAATACAATGGTAAAAAATGGAAAACCATATTCAGAGACATGACTGCAATCCAATAACAAAGCAACTTCTTAACCGACGGAAAACTTTTAACGCCATCTATTGACCGCGCTTTCAAACTACAAACAATTCACTAGCAAACATGAAGTGTTTATAAAAGTGGCCAATAGATGGCGCTGAAACAGTTTTCCAAATTTGTGATAATTTGTGATTATACTTACTGCAATCTTCAGGTAAAACGCATTTTTTAGTGACCGTGTCGTATTTGTACCCGTCCATACAGCGACAGCCGCCTTGTATACAAACATGAGGGCAAGCAATAGTGGAAGTTTGGAAGCAACGTTGGCCGCAATAGTTGCTTTTGCAACCAGGCTCGGCATTAGGGTCATTGTCGCAAAGGGCTGGGAAGTGAAAGACGCTCGGGTAATATTCACGAATGCCGATTGATTGATATTTATTTCATCATTATAGCTATTGGAAGTCATAGAATAGGCTTTATAGAATAGTCATAGAATAGGCCTTCCCGTGTAAGGTGGAAATTTGCTTATAAATGCCGCGCTGGGCAAGCGTGTTGGCAATCGCAGAGCGCAGCTTAAGCGGCGAGGATGCTGCTGCCCATCTCCACCATGTGCGTTTGAGCTACACTGTCTCGGATAGGTATACCGCCATCTGTCGGTTCTGGTACCTTAGTCACCTCTTGCGACACCTGGTACAGAGTGAGGTATTATTCTACTCTGCCGGTACCTCACGGCACTCTACATATTTATTTACTCACCATATATGTATAAAATGGCAGTATGTATATATGTATATTGGATAGTTGTAGAAACAGGTATTTTGTTATATATAAACAATTTTAATTGCTTCCAATGGCTGCTATATTGATTATATGCTGCTATAGTGATTGCCATCATGCTTGCCCAGACCTTCTTTTTTGGAGTGGTCCAGCAGTGGACTTTAAATCAGAGTTTTCACCTGGCACAGACATTTATAAATCTAAAATCCGACTCAGTTAATTAAAGAAATAATTTGGAATTTTTGTATTTAATCTCTCCATGTGTGTCGTCTACAAATCAATGTTGCCTAACTAACTGCCTATGGAAATAGCATTGCTAGAATCTCTTTGACGTGATCCGATAAACAAAGTATGCGAACAAAATCAAAGAACGAGTAATATACCTATGAAAATTCAGGCTTTTTCCTCAACACGTGTTTTAATACATGACTAATTATTTGCTTCTCAAGGTTTATGTGCTCACGATATTGCAATAATCGTGTCTTATCTTGAACTATTGATATGCCGTGAAATACCGGCAGAATAGTATCTCCCACTGTATCGGGTTTTGTAAGAGGCGACTAAGGTACTAGAACCGACAGATGGCGTTGTATCCATCTGAATCAGTGTAGCTCAAATGCACAGGGCGTGGGTGGGCAGCAGTATTCTTACTGTGAAGGTTGCGCTCTGTGATTGCTAACACGTTTGCCCAGCGCGGTGATTATGGGCAAAATTCCCTATTACTTGGGGAGACCTATGTCCAGTAGTGGACTTCTAAAGACTGTTATGATGGTGATCTTGAAATAGAGACCCGTCCCAACTACAGGTGTAATGAGGATAAAGATGGTTATTGTGGGTTATCCTTAAGAGATATACACATAGACATACACGACCGCGGACTTTTTTGTAGAACTTTTTAGGGAGTACAATACTGTAGTACATTATTTTGATCTATCTCGTCGGGTTCAGCCAGCGTTTGCAACGTAATCACAAAAAAAGAATAGTTTATTTACGATCTCACGTTGGAAATCTTTCAAACTATCAGCGTTTCTCTGATGTATTATGCATGTATTATAATTGTATATAAAACTTCCTTTTGAATCACTGTGTATATAAAAAAAGGCGTGAGGTACCGGCAGAGTAGAATAGTACCTCCCATTGCACTTGGTGTCGTAAGAGGCGACTAAGGTAGCAGAACCGACAGATGGCGGTATATCCATCCGAGACAATGCAGCTCAAATACACATGCCTCTCAAAAAAGGATTAAACAAGGTGCAAAGTTAGTATGTAACTTAGCTGTTTTTGAAGTAGAAATTCAGTAATCGATAGAATTGAGTAGTTGAAAGAAAGAAATTTAGTATAAAAGTTCTTCACTTAAAGTCATAAAAAACACACGTATACATTTGTTTCCGAAAATCATTCATTATGGGGGTAAAATTGGGGTGCAAAGTGGGGATACGGCTGCGGGACGTTGTTTGTATATAAAATATTTTCATAAGTAAAGAGTTTTCCGTGAGGTACCGGCAGAGTAGAATAGTACCTACCCCTGTACCAGGTGTCGTATAAGGCGACTAAGGTACGAGAACCGACAGATGGCGGTATATCCATCCGAGACAATGCAGCTCTAATGCACAGAGCGGTGATAGGCATCGGCATCCCCGCCGCGAAAGCTGCGCTCTGCGATTGCCAACACGCATGCCCAGCGCGGCAAATATGGGTAAATTTCCTTCTTAGGGAGGCCTATGTCCAACAGTGGACTTCCAATAGCTGCTATAATTATTATATGCTGCTATAGTGATTGCCAACACCTGACCTTCTTGTTTGGAGTGGTCCAGCAGTGGACTTTAAATCGCTGGTATGATAATGATCATAAATAAAAACAGCATTTAATTTCGTCGCGTAACTTAAAGATCTAAGCATACATACGGACAGACATAAAAGAAAGCCACTTGGTTTTATATCTATATAGTGTATACTAATGTTTTGTTTTTAAGTTGTTTAGCATTCATTTGTTTCAGTATATAATATACGGGCGTGTATGTTTGCGTGCGATACAATTCCTTCAGTCGACCTTTGCTCTCTGCGACGGCTTCACGTAACTCCTCTCCCCGAAATTCACGCGCGAGCTTTAAAAATAGTACCTAATGCACATTTAGTTTGGCCTGACTCCGTGATAAGTCGCTTAAAGCACTTGTTTTACGGACATCAGACAACAAAGGAAACACAAATATAATACTTAAATATATATATAACACAGACTAAACCAATTTATCAGTCATTGGAAGTCCACTGTTGGACATAGACCGAGAGAAAGGAGGAATTTTGCCAATAATGCATTTATTGGCAAAATATGCTGGGCAGGCGTGTTGGCAATCGCAGAGCGTTGATTTCACGACAGAAATGCTGCTGCCCATCCAATAAACCTTTTATTAATAACCAATTATGTCATTTACAAGTGAATCTCGCGATAAGCTTTTATATCATATAAATTAATTCAAATATGATTTTTCATTTTAACGCATTTTATTAAGTTTGTTTTAAATAAAAGTGATTTTTCCTTTTAATTTATTATTTAGTTATTTTTCAAGGAAGCTTTCATTTGATACCTATATTCTAGTAATTCATTAAAAATAATTGGTCCGCTATCTTGGGAACGCCGCCATGTTGGATTTAGAATGACGTCATACAGTTTACAATGCAGTGTCATCGTCCGTCATGTACAAAATTACTCCTCAAAATTGAGTTCCATGATTCTACCCGAATATACATTTCAATTTAAAAGTTTTTAAACAAAACAATTAATTTGAGTGATGTTTTGACAATACCAGACATGAACATAAATATCCAAGAACACATCAGTCTGCACTGCCAGAACGACGGCTATTCGAGTGTTAATCAAATGCAAATAACAATTAATCTGGAGCCCTAGAATTCGAGGTATTACAGTAGATAAGTTCACTCACCCATAGATTGCGCGACGATGGTCAGCAGAAGGAACGCGAGGACGACCTTGGACATTTTCACGTCTGATGATTTAGCTTGGGAAGTAACACAACAACTGGTTGCCTTTTTTACAATGTCTAACTTTTATATATACGTCAATTTGACTGTGTGTTTTGTAAGTTACCGTAAAACTTATGTATTAGTATTTCCACTAATTAACTAGTGAAACCCGTGGTACCGTCAGAGAATAGTACGTTCCCGTGTGCCAGGCGTCGTAAGAGGCGATTAAGGTAGCAGAACCGACAGATGTCGATTTATCCATTCGTAACAGAGTCGCTCAAAAACTGTATATAATATATTTTAATAAGTAAAGAGTTTTCCGTGAGGTACCGGCAGAGTAGAATAGTACCTTCCCCTGTACCAGGTGTCGTATAAGGCGACTAAGGTACGAGAACCGACAGATGGCGGTATATCCATCCGAGACAGTGCAGCTCTAATGCACAGAGCGGTGATAGGCAGCGGCATCCCCGTCGCGAACCTACGCTCCGCGATTGCCAACACGCTTGCCCAGCGCGGCAATTATGGGCAAAAACCTTTATTAGAGAGTGATTATGATCATGATGAACTAGTAACTTAGAATATAAAAAGGAAATATTTGATTTAGAAATGAAGAGATCCGTTACAGTACCGATGGGCAATGGAGTCGCATATTTTTTTTATATATATATAATGCAAACAATCGTACGGTCCGCTTGATGGTAAACGTGACCGCAACCTATACTCGCTCGTGTCATCACAAGGATATCACTAACGTGCTAACGCGTCGCCAACCCAGTGAACTGAAGATACAATGTCACATATACCCAGTAATTTCATTGTCTTTCTCACCTTCGATTTTTCGACCAGGTCGACAATCTAGTATCAGTCCGTGTTAGAGTAAGCGTCACAGCATCCTATACACATTCGTAATATTACTAACTCATTGCCAACTTTGTAACACAATAATATTATGTCACATTACCCAGGTGTCGTAAGTGGCAACTAAGGTACCAGAACCGACAGATGGCGGTATATCAGATGTGCAGCAGGATACCGCTCGGGAAAGCTGCGCTCTGAAATTGCCAACACGCTAGCCGAGCGCGGCAACCATGGGAATATTTCCCCTTTTCGTGGGAAGGCCTATGTCCGGCTAAATATAATGAAAATAGTTTTCCATTAGTGATAGAATTTTTGTATTTGGTCTTGTTGTTTTTTTTTTTAAATTTACGAAAATATAAATCTAGCTGTTCCACTGTTCCATTTTAAGCAGTTGTCTCTAGTTTCTAGAGAACACGATACAGCCATTACAAAAATGTGATTTTCTATTAGTGGAAGTATTTTTATATAATCGTATCAAACTAAAAATTAAAAATTCTATTCTTTTCTGCCGGGGTACCTCAAGCAACATTATTGGCAAGTAACATAAGCTGTATTTTATCTTCGTATGCCCTAGTAACTCTGTCTGTCTATCTGTCACGCTTTCCCGCTTTAACTTCTTAATCGATTTTGATGAAATTTGGCACAGACAATATTTAGACCCTGAGAAAGGACAAAGGCTATTTTTTAATTCGGAAAAAAGGGTATGACGGGGTCGAAAGGGGGGATGAAAAGTTGTATGGAATTATCGCTATTTTTGGAGCTAGAAACTTGAAACTTATTTTTCAAGCCATTGATTCGATATAAATAAACATGATTTTCAAAGGTTATATAAGTTAAAGTCGGTAAAGAGGTATGGTACCCAAAAAAAAATTATTCCACGCGGACGAAGTCGGGCGCATATACTCGTATATATATATTTGATAATGACATGAAACCCATCAGTACCCGCCTCATCAAACATGATCACGTGTAGAAACATGTTAGCCATGTTAAATTTATAACTTTACAAAAGTGCCTGTGGCGAGGTGTAATTGAACAATACATATTTTAATTTTATATCTTATCTATGCTTCGTTTTCCCTGTTTTATATTAATTAAATTCCGCTATATGTAAATCGTTACTTGTTTTTGTTATTTGTAGTGTCTACCTCCTTAGCAGGTGACATTGGCTAAATAAATTCAAACTCTTTGCGTGATTTATAGCTAAATACATAAAAATAAAATTCTATTTCTCTTAGTACGGTAACTAATTCTTTCTTTGTAGTGATTGTTATTTTCTGGAGAAGTTTCTCATCAATGACAAAATTATGTGTCTCCCGAAATACATAATAGAAAATTCAAGAATATTTATTAGATTTAACATTCTAATGCAACTTAATAGTGTTTGACATGACTTTCAGTAATTCTACAGTTGGCGCGAAAGATAGAATGCCTTTTTTTTAGGTAAACTTAGAGATTACCGTAATACTTGTGTTACGGACATCAGACAACAGAGGAATTACAGACACCAGACACAGAACAAACACAAATATCATCATATGAATATTTGTCCTGGGTGAGGATCGAACCAACGCCCTTTGGCGTGCAAGATAGGATCACCATCTGCACCATTTGACATTTAAGAAAGGAAAATATTTACCAATTTATACAACGAGTTAATATTCTTCTCTGCCGGAAATTTCACGAAAGTGGTAATTTAAAAATTAATCGAAATCATTTTGTGCTATGACATTACACCGAAAAATATGTTTGTATAGTTAATACTATTTAAACAGATGGCTGTATAGTCGATGTGTTTGTCGAAAACGTTAAAAAATATAGCCTTGTGTAGGTATAACATTAATTTTGTTTAACGAAAATTTTATTCGTACTTATATTACTGTTTATTTATTAAAACTTTGTTGCACAAAATATTACAAAATGTACAAATGGCGGACTTAATGTCAGTTGGCATTAATTCCCAGTCAACCATTACACGAAATAGAAAAAAATATATAGTGGTGCAGGCAATATATATACAAAATAGATAAACGTTACATAAATATTTGTATAAATAAACGCAATAAATACATATGATATGAAGATGAACGTATATATATATACGTTCATCAGGTTAGATTTGTTGAAAACTGTGTGACAGGCAGATGGCGCCCTGATCGACTGTACCTCCATGCTAAACGCTAAAACGTGAAAGATTACGCGACAATGTGAGGACGTTTATATCATCCATTGAAAGTTGCAATTGCAGAGTTGTCACGACGTGAACGATGCTGCTACTCCTTGCCCTATTCATTGGGCAACACTATAGCGTATTGATATACCTGCATCTGTAGATTCTGGTACCTTAGTCGCCTTTTACGACACCTGGTATAGAAGGAGGCAAATAGACGCATAGGCCATACTGCAACCGCGTTAGATAACGCGATTTAGGTGAAAAATAGCCGTGGTGTTGCGGATACATGCCTAAAAAACATCCGTCTAAGAGTTCCTGAGGGACACAATAAAAAGTTGGACATAGGCCTCCTAAAAAAGGAGAAACTATGCCAGTATTTATTTATTCGTGTTGAAACACTGGCGCATATTTTATTACAGTACTTCATTTTCTAGATTTATAAATGAAGTTTCATCATCATCATAACACCCGTCAAACATCCACCGATGATTCCTCTGTTGTTTGGCATCTGTATCACGAGTGCTTTAAGCGACTTACCACGGAGACAGATCAGGTATCAGATGTAGTGGGAATTTGTTATTTATTTATAAATTTATATAATACATACATACATACATCACGCCTGTGGGACTTCCAAGGCAGAGACTATGGATCTCCACTTGCTACGATCTTGGCAAACCCGCTTCCCTTACTCGCATTAGTCCATTCATACACGCTCGTTTATTCTTGGTATTTCTGACCTGTCCCGTCTTTAATACCTCTTCTACCTGGTTAAGATATGTTCCTCGGTCGTCACATACCAACCTTTTCATTTACATCCGCTCTATATATTTGTACAGTCATTCTATTTTCTTCTATTTTCATCCATCTTTTCTACATGTCCAAATCATCTTAACATTCCTTTCTCTATTGTTGTCACAACATCATCTTCTACACCACATTGATCTCTTCTTACGCTATTCTTAAATCTATCTCTCAAACTCATACCATACATACTTCAGAATGCTCACATTTCAACAGTATTTATTCTACTCGCGTGCTTCTTCTGCCATACCCAACATTCACTACCATATGTCGATATATATATAAAGTCGTGCCCTTTTTGGCGGTCCATAAACCATGTAAGGCCCCATTGACAGTATTTCCAGCTTTCACTCTTCGTTCAATATCTTCTTCATACTTCCTATCTCTCGTAAAAACACTTCCCGGACACACAAACACATTCACTTGTCAAATTTTCATATCATCGATCACGATTTCACAATTTGTCATACTTTCCTTCTTTACGATTAACCACATTCGTCTCAATTACATTTATCATAACTTTCCTTTTAAAAGAATCTTGCAAAATCATTACCATCTCTTGCAACTCTTCAACTGATTATGGTCTAGTATGGTACTTGATCAATAGCGTAAAGAATAGATTTGATGAGTAACCCCCCATTCAAGCATAATCCACGTTTACTGGCTTTTTAAATTTGACAGACATATTTCTTTCAAAATATTCCTTCCATATATAATATTAATTAATAAAGTTATATAAACCTTCTTTTTGAATCACTCTATTACTTTTTTCGTTTTAAGCGGAAACGCTGCTGCCCAATCCCACTCTATTACATTTGAGTTACGATATATCGGATGGATATACCGCCATCTGTCGGTTCCTCAGTCGCATCCTATTTTACTATGCCTCGCAGCGACTGGTAACCAATGCTATTAACCTTGTTGCGAAACCAAAAAGTATATTAAAAATACTACAATCTATTCCAACCTCTTTGCTCGAACTAATTTATAAAAAGAACAACCGTTTTAGAAGAAACAAATACAGACATCGAAAGCGGCAGTTGGTTAGAAATATCAGGCAGCCATATTGTTCTGCATTTACACATCCCGTCGCATTTTTTTTGATATTCACATGATTTCTGTGGTTTGCAAGGAAAGTGTGCTGAGAGCGATATTTACAATCGCTTGTTTGAAATGGAGGAAAATACTGATGCACCTGCCCAACACGCACGCGCTGTTCAACGCAAACCAGAGGAAATCTTCGACGACCAAAGTAAGTTAGTAGAAAGTAAGTGTAAGAATTCCGCTATACAAGGATATTTCATCATCATCATACCAGCCATTGGAAGTCCACGGCTGGACATAAGCCTCTTCAAGAACGAAGGTTTTTTGTCCATAATTGCCACTCTGGGCCAGCGTGTTGGCAATCGCAGAGCGCAGCTATCGCGACAGGTATGCTGCTGCCTATCCCCGCCCTGTGCTTTTGAGCTGCACTGTTTCGGATGGATATACTGCTATCTGTCGGTTCTGGTACCTCAGTCTCCTCTTAGGACACATAGTAAAAGGGGAGATATTATTCTATTCTGCCGGTACCTAACGGCACAAGGATATTTAAAAGTGATTTTTTTTATTAGACTAGGTCGACCTAAAAACATACATTTCACGTGATAGAAACCGTGACTGCAGTTTTAAGACGCTCGTAATATCACAGGGATATCACTAACGCGTTGCCAACCTTGTGACTTGATGATATCAAGCCACATTACCCAGTAAATCCACTCTCTCATTTGGCGGTAGTTGGATATTTTGAGGTACCAATGTCTAACTGTGCAACTTTATCGTGTGCCCGAAAATTTATCTCGATTTTACTGACGCAAACGATTGAGGCTGTTTCAAAATTTATTCGATAAGCCATCAATTTTCTTTGGACCGTTTTGTCGTAATGTGTGGTTGTAAGTATGGGCAATCGTTCAGTTCGTCGATAACGCCTGCTGTAGGTGCACGTCGACAATAATAACCATATTAAGAAAATAACCATAAATAATGTACAATAAATAAAAAAACACAAGACAATAAACAACACTTCTATACTAATATTATAAAGCAGAAGAGTTTGTTTGTTTGTTTAAACGTGCTAATCTCAGGATCTACTGGTCCGATTTGAATAATTCTTTTTTTGTTGGATAGTCCATTTATAGAGGAAGGCTTTAGGCTATATAACATTACGCTGAGACCAATAGGAGCGAAGCGTCAGTGAGAATTGTTGCAAAAACGGGGAAAATTGTTCACTTTTGAGGTCTTTCGTCGCATGCGCTGCATTAACGGTTTAAGTTATTCAAAAACTATGTATGAAAGAATTATTCCTTTTAAATAATCAAAAAAAGTCCGCGACAGTACATGTCTATCTCTCAAGATTTACTCATAATAACATTATTTGTCGAAGAAGGCTTGCTACCATTATAATGTGCAAGCAGGCCGCGCGGCGGCGGGTGAGGGGGGGGTGGGCCTCGCCCCTCCGCCGTGCTTGCCACTACCACTCCACATCTCGGAGTCCGGTCAGCTTAAGCGATTGAATTATGTATTAGTAATAATCGCGTTGCTGTCTCTTTACCTAAATTGAGTAACTTTATGAAGCTCGGCACGCAAGAATTAATTAGCGATCTCGCCCATCCCACAAGTGAAGAAACTTATGATTTTATTTTCTCCCTAGCAACAATAGAAATGCCCAGTTACCCAGTCCTGCTCTCCAAGGTCTACACCCTGAGCCGCTTCAGACACCTCCCTAAGTACTCTTGGACGGGAGACGGAGTGGGAGCAGAGCGCCTTCACCGTTTTGATAAGCAACGGTGAGTGGTTCAACTTTTTTTTTTAGGGATGTGAACTCGCTCTGATTTAAAATTGCAAATTCAATTTGATTGATTTATCGTTGCTATTCCATGCAATGTTTCATTTCGAAAAATAACAACGTTCAGAAATTCAATTGGCATAAGGGATATATACCTACGCAAAAAGTTAGTATTTATTTATTACTAACTTTTGTTGAGTTTAAAGTAAAAGAGAATTCTTTGCATAAATATTTGTTTAAAACAGTTTAAACATAATTAAAAATACCTTTAAAATAATAAAATTATAACATTTTTTTTTCATTTTTGTTCTTCCTGCAAATTGAATTCATTCAAGAGCACTTGTCTCTTCAAGAAAGGAAGTTTTTTGCCCATAATTGCCGCACTGGGCAAGAGTGGTGGCAATCGCAGAGCACAGCTATTACGACGGGGATGCTGCTGCCCATCTCCGCCCTGTGCGGATTTGATCGCATCTTGTGCGCCAGAGTTCTTGAGCTCGATCCCCACCCAGGGCAAATATTTTGATGTATCATTGAATTTGTTTTGTGTCTGGGTGTTACGTATATGAATCTAAATATTATATTGGTAATTACTCTATTACTCTGCCTGATGTCTGTAACACAAACGCTTCTAGCTGCTTTATCTCTGAATCAGATAACGTATAATATAAAATATCGAGCTATTTTTTTCTAGAGAATCCAACTAAATATTTATTTGATGTATCATAGAATTCGTTTTGTTTGCTCTGTATCTGGGTGTTAATATGTATTTAAGTTGTATATTTTTGATTCTTCTGTTGTCTAATG
Organism: Heortia vitessoides; assembly: GCA_020976665.1. Taxonomy (NCBI): domain Eukaryota; kingdom Metazoa; phylum Arthropoda; class Insecta; order Lepidoptera; family Crambidae; genus Heortia; species Heortia vitessoides. The sequence goes on along the minus strand of JACJUM010003272.1, from coordinate 5,707,608 downwards.
TCCGTCACCCAAGTGCTTTGAGCAACTTGTGACGGCCTCGATGGCGCAGATGGTAGTGATCCTACCGAATGTGCCAAGGGTCGTGGGTTCGATCCCCACCTAGGACAAATTTTTGTCTTTTCTGGGTCTGGGTGTTTAAAATATGTATTTAAGTATTATATTTGTAGATTGTCTATTGTCTAATGTCCGTAACACAAGTGCTTTAAGCGACTTACCACGGAGTCGGGTCAATGTATGAGATGTGTGAGAAAACAAAACCAAAATCTTATCACGGGATCTGCAATGTTTGTCGTGTAAATGAATTTATTTGTTATCTATTTCAGAGTCTTCCTTCTGTGAGTACCCGCATATGAGTAACAGATTCCCGAGAAATCAACCACGGCCTTGGCCTCTGCGAGTCGAAGACTCCGCCGATTGGGACGTAATTTTGTAACGTTTATTTTGGATACGTCTAGTTTTAGATTGTAATTTACTTTTGCGATTAAATGGTTTTGGTTAAGAACGTTTTTTCTTGCACAAGGAATTTAGAAAGGATAGATGAAAGTAGAATGACTGCACAAATATATAGAGGAGAAGTGAATGGAAGAGTTGGTATAGGACGACCGAGGCGAATATATCTTAACCAGGTAGAAGAGGTATTAAAGGAGGGCCAGGTCAGAAATACCAAGTTTAAACGAACGTGTAAAGACTAATGCGAGTTAGGGCCATAGTACACGGCGTTTTTTAAACGCGCCGACGACGCGCAGATGACGCGCGTATACGCGCTTCAAACGCAATTCGAACGCAACCTAGTAACCTAAGTACATACGTACCTTACGTACTAGTACCTAGTACGCAACAAGCAGCGTCCACGGCGCCGAAAACGCGCGTATCTGAAACGCGCGTCGTCGGCGCGTTTGAAATACGCCGTTTAATATAAAAAATACAAAAAAAATAAATAAAATAAAATTGTTTGAAATACGTGTACTATGGGCCTTAGGGAAGCGTATGCCAAGATCGTAACAAGTGTAGATCCATAGTTTCTTCCTACCGCGATGGGACACAGGCGTGATGTATGTATGTGTATGTATAT